>DVPR01001951.1:0-10139 GCA_018239345.1 Oxynetra stangelandi | reverse complement strand
GGTAGGCAGAGAGCACGGAGTGCCAAACATCTCTAACCTTGCAAACCTGACGTGCTTCGTCTACATTCATCAGTCTAAAACCGAGGATAGAAAATAAAATCCCGCATAGCATGCAAGTGAAGTCCCACAATGTCCAAATGATTCAAGAATACATTCTCGTGTATATTTTTTCATGTTGGACACTATACATAAGTAACTTCTATGTTATAAAAATGAGCCCTAAATGTATCAGATACAATGTATAACACAGAAGATTGTAACATGACCTGGAATTTTGGAATCTGTACGTTTCGCACCCCGATGCGCGGTTGTTTCTCG
Organism: Oxynetra stangelandi; assembly: GCA_018239345.1. NCBI lineage: Eukaryota > Metazoa > Arthropoda > Insecta > Lepidoptera > Hesperiidae > Oxynetra > Oxynetra stangelandi. Next base: position 9,821 of record DVPR01001951.1, on the reverse strand, counting down.
CGCTCACATTGAATTTTAAAGGCATTATTTACACTTGATTATCAGCGGACGACACCAAAATGTTTATTGCGGCGATAACTTTGTCGTATCGTTTTGAGATCGGTCAAACACTGGCTGCATTAAGGTGATATTTGCGAATATATGTATGTATAAATCTCCAGAATTTTATACGCATACGTACATAATATGTATGTACAAATGTAATTTATTTACATACAAATTTTATTTGTAACATTGTCCTTTAACAATCTGGAAATGAAAAAATATAATAAACTTAAGACAAATTTTACCTTAAATTGCTATCTTTCTAGTACCTTTTCGAAAACCACACTAAATTGTATGTTAAAACAAAAAAATAATTTGGGCTACAACACCCGAATTTGCGTTGATTTTATTATTATTATTATTCCTATTGAGACTTATAAGTATTGAATGACATTAATCTTCATTATATAGCTGTAAATACATAAACATCGGTGTTAAAATTTAAAGCATAACGGGCTTGTCCTTAACGCCGAATCAAATTATAATCTTGCGGCACTTTATTGCAGTTTACGCGTTCAAATAAAGCGCCAACATTAAGATAACGCGTTTAAAGTTAAACGAGCTCCGTTTAACTGGTAGTGTCTTTTTTGCGAAACCGAAATCTGAATTGCAAATTACTCTGTTAACACTATCACTTCGAGTTATCAGAGATCGCGCTCGCCTAATAGGTCTGCGCTACACGAAGTTAAAGCCTCGCTTTGGCTTGGCTTAATATTAGTCTAAGTTATGCAGGAAACTAAATTACATGACTTGTCCATACAACACATGTTTAAAATTACTATCAAGCTATCGGAATTGTAAACAAGACGGGTAACTGTTTTGATCTAACATCAATCAATTAAATCATTTTTTATTCAACTATACTTTTGTGAAATTTTCAGATTAATAAATGTAAGGTTATATTTATATATATATAAGTAATTTTTTGGAAGGCCATAAACCAATGATTACCCGCAATGAATACAAGAAGAGATTGAGTAACTCTGTTAGAACTATGAGTGACGCTGGGATAGATGTCATGGCCACCTCCAGAACAAGAAATGCGCAAACTATAGTCTATCATAAGGGTTAGGATTGGATATGAAGTGAGTAAGTCGGATGAAACAGAACTTTCTGCTCGCCTGATAAAACGATGATCCTCATCTCCGAGGGCGAAGATATATTTATATGCCGAAATGATTATCTTTCGCAAGCACATAACATTTAATTACGTAAATTCAGTTCAATCGGAATTGTAAATTTCGATATTCTGTGGATAAAATTAAATTGTATGAAAAATGTATAAAAAGTTGTTAATCGATATATTTTTTTTACCTTAGGATTGAACAATCGACATATGTACATTTTTTATTAACCCATGACAAATTGAATTGGTGTTCAAAAAAATAGGAGCTTTACATATTTTTTTAATTCCGTATAATAGCGATAAGTATGCACGTGTATAAAACGTTTATAAAATGATGAACGGTAGTCGGGTCACAGAATGCATCCAACTTTCTTCGAAGGTTACACCATCAATGAATGTAAAGGGACCGCTCCCACTATTGATTTATTGAGCGCCGCTTGCCAATACGTGGTTCGCATTTGAGGCCTCGAGACACGTCTTAAGATACAACACTGTTATGAAAGCGTAATGTGTCTATTCTTATGAACGTGAAAAAAATATTTGTTCTATATCTATCTATATAATATGTAGTACAATTCGTTGTCTTAATGAAACTGATGAATCTGAACTAATATTGTGAACTTGGGTATCCAAAATAAAATGAGCCTCTTCGTGATGCAATCCAGAAGTCAAATCAAGGGCACCTCAAAAGTGGTATATAAAATTTAGGCTGTTAAGAAAAAGCCTTTGTACGGAGAATAGGTTCCATCTGTATAAACATATTGGGGGTGATGTAATAAAAAAATGTAGAGTGATAGTTAATAAAATTAAAACATAAAGTGCAGGCAGTCGTTAGTATCTTTTATCTAAAGATAAATGAGTCCCCGCTGTAGTGTGCACCGACGGGGACCAAATATGGCGCACAGAAGATGCCCCGCGCGCAGATATCGGTATGCGCCCGAAAGTACTAATTGAGGCGCGGGCATGCTTCATAGTCGTTTATATATTTTATTTTAAACAGTTATAAACGTATTCTACTCTGTTGGGATATCGTTATTCACTTAGCGAAATAGATATTTTTGATTACAACCGATTGTTTCATGTTCGTTCAATCGAGTTTCAATATTATTTGGTTAAAAAATTACTTACTGTAACTTTTACTACCTTATCAGTCCTGTGATGCTGCGCCGAGAGTTGCCGAGAGTTCTCCAAGATTTTTTCGGTCTGCCCTACCTGTATTTGCGGGGTATGTCCAGCCGATGAAAGCGGTCATTTTCAATAATACTCGTATATATCCGTTTATGAAATTAGAAGTTATGAATTTCAATATATTGAGTTTCAAAGCTAAGTCCACACGAGTAACAAACTTTTTGTGGAATTCCTGAACGTATAGGAATAATAGGTAATGATGCATGAAATAAATACAGTTTCTTAGTTTAAGATCGGCTTATAGAGGGAATGGCATATGTATGAATGCACATTGATGTGATAATTGATTGATGTATATGAATGAATATATTCAATATAACTGGGAATCTATCCTTGATTTTTCTACAAAAAGTGTGTAAATAGAATAAGAGAGTATCATATTCTTAATCTGAAGGTATACCCGTATCCTACAGTAGATCGTTGAAAAATCTTGACAACTAATTCAAAATGGTTTTGATATTCATACAGATTTTGAAAAGCTCATTGGATTCGAAATGAAGTCAAGAAAATGTATTTTAAGACTTTTAGAACACAAAAAAAACTACTAACTAAAACTAAAACAATAAGATGAAAACAAAAAATATCCAGTTTTCAGCCTATAATCGAAAAACTATTAATATTAAAGAAATATTGATAAAATATTATTTAAGAGGATATTGAGGACAGTGGTGATGTAAATAAAATATTTGTTATCGAGGCTTGATCCTTTTAACAAACATAACAATTCCAAAGTCTTTATTCGAATTCATTAATTACAAGTCATATATTTACAAGTACCTTGTCATGCATATATTTTGACGATAGTTCACTTGTAAAACCAGGTCAGTGCTGCTTTGCCCTTCTAATGATGTATACATATGTATGTACACATATATTATGAGTATGTGTATAGATACTGCATATATTCAATTACCAACAAGTGTACGGAATGCAAAGATTGCAAAACAGAAGGTAGCGACCGAAATTGGCCCAAAAACCGGAACACCGAATGATTTACGGCGCGCAGGCGCAGCTCCCGTACGAATCCGCCATTTTACACTGGGGTTATTAACATACCGCAAAAACACGATGGCCCTATCTGAACGCGGTGCACGTAAGTACTTTTTGAAGGAAAACCTATTAAATTTTATGAGTATTTTCCATACTCGCCCTGCTCCAATTTTTTCTTGCCAGGTTTGTTTTGTTCTGTCGTAGATCTAGTTACGCTGGAACTGCCACATACTCGGCATCAAGTTTATCTCGAACTAGAATTGTTTAAACCTTGAATGAGCCAGTATATTGAAATCTGGTTGTACTTAAGTGTCTAACTTGTCACAATGCAAATATTTGAATGATTCTGCTAGAATTGACCATCAATTATTCTAAGAATAATAGACACATTACTTATATAATATAAAATAAAATAGTAATAATAAGCAGTAAATAATAATAATAAAATAACTTTGAGTACAGCTTATCACATCTCAAAATTATTTCTTTAACAAAATCCACACCTCTAACCTAAAACAAATGTAAATCATTAAAGCCAACAACGGATTGAAATTTTATAAATTTAATGTTTTAACAATAAAATTATGATTGTTTTTTATAATTTCAAGACTATAAAAAACAGGTATGCGTAATACAATGCGTATACATGGGTGTGGTACTACATAATTATCATAACAGACAGCAAATAATAGTTATTAATATAATATATATGTTCTATCTTCCTCAGAGTCCGAACTGTCAAAGGAGACAGCTGCTTAATGCAGTTACCGGACTAAACACTCACACAAGTATCCCAATAAAACTCCAATAAACATAAATAAATTACAAAATATCAGAAAGCAAATTCGATTTGTAGCTTCCCATCAGGACTACAAGTTTTAGTGGATGTTATCAGGTACACTGTATGCAAAATCAGACTTATTTTTCAAGAGACGGCGGCATGGCATTGTGAATTTGTTACTGTTAATTAATTCCTCATGTTAGTTTTAATGCGACAAGAAACAACTGTGGTGGACAATTCCAGTGATCAATATGACATGTCTTCGCACGGGCGGTTCGAGCCACTATACTGAGATCTTGATCCTCGTAAAATTTTATGTGTCTCGGACAAAGCGATTTTTGTTAATTAACCGTTTCGCCCGCTCCGAGGTGTACCCTCCTGTGTAGTGATAGATAATGTTTTCTCTTTTTTTTTATCTTCCGCTCGAATCTTAATTTCTTTGGGCGTCGTGTGCAGGTTATATTTTTAAACGATTTCCTAAAGGGGACCTGGACAATTTTGAATTGGGATGTTAATTCGGTATGCGGTTTTTGGTGCCTTTAAAGGATTTGCAGTGGACAATGACAAACTCATTATTATTTAAATTATAATTTGTGTGAAAAAAGTGTTAATTGCCATTAATGCGGTCGGTTTTAATAAGGAAATAAATCTTCAGCGTGATAATTGGACGACTGCCATTGGCCATTGGACAATTGGATGAATTGATCAACTGGATGCCTGCCCTTTGATGATCGAGGGGGCTACGTATCTTATTATCCACTAAACTTTGTTATTAATGCAGTGTTATAAGTAAAAAGAGAATAAAAATATATGCTATAAATAGATACATGAGCTCTGAAAGGTATGCGAACAAAACAGAACAGGCTTTTAATTCAGAGTAACATTTCGATGTCAAGAAAATTATAATAAGTAACATCAGTCGCAACCAGACTACATTTATTTAAACGTAGAGTAATTATATTGTCGACTATTTATATGTTATATTTAAAAATACCTACTGCATCAAATTTAAGAACGAATTGAAGAGGGCAATGATAAGCGTGCTATCATATAAAGCCTTCGTGTTACAAGCGCAACCCGCAGGAACACGCGTACGAAACGCAACGAACGAGAGATCACCGGAAGCAGTGTTTTAATTACCTCTTAAATTTTACGAAACCCATATTTTTTATTTTTAAAACTTTGCATGATATATGATGCACAAATATGTAGTTATTGTTGTTGTGAGGAGGCTAAATAATTCCTAGCCTGTGAATCAATCTGTCCCCATTCGATTTTTTTAAGAAAATGCCTTCATCCGAATCCCCGTTATAACGTATAATGCAGATAATCACGTTCGCGTGAATAATATAAGTATGGATATTACAAAGGACATTCCCACCACATGTGGGTGTTCTGAGTTTTTTATTAACACCGATACCGAAAGGCCAAAGCCGGAGCCAAGTCGTACATCTAGTCAACAGACATATGTAATATTTATACAGTTCAACAGGCATAGCTCAGAGCAAGGCTGGGTGCAGAGGTTATCTCACGGATGCGCCGCTTTCACCTGTTCGGCGGTTTTAATCGCAATCAGCGCACGCCACGCAATTTTATACCTAAAGCCGCATTCGAAAAGGTTGCATTCCGTATGCTATACATTTAACGAATGTAAGTTTATGGTTGTACCGATGGTTGCAATTAATGGAGACAAATGTAACAATCATGTTGTGTAAACGATTTATTTTGTTCGTGTGGAATGAACGTTTAAAATGAGAGCTCGATGTTCCGATGATTTATTTTCATTTATAAGGTAATTTTTATCGTTAACGGTAAATTGTTATTCCGTTATAATATTGTCTGTTGCAAAGTGTATTGCTTAAAATATTGTAGCGGTTATGTAGTATATCTGTTAAACAATAAGGCATGAGGCGTTCCAAATCAGTGGTAATATTAATTAATATTAGGAATAACATCATATTTAATGTTCGTTATTCTTAACGTCAGGTTGCATGTATATTCTCCAATACAAGCGAAGTATAAGAATGACACGTGCGATATATGGAATATAAAGCTTGTTCAAAACAATAAAGTGTTTTCTTACTTACATATTTACGAATGTATTAACATTAGGAATGGAACGTATTTAATAATTATGGATCATTTATTTTGTAATTGTATACTATTTATGTCCACGATATTCATGTCGTATAACATGCATACGTTATTGAAAGAAAATGTTCACCAGTTAAAATAGCATCGTGTGCAAAAGCTCTCTAAAGGCAAAAGACAACTACATCCACGTACCACACATACATGAAATAAGTGAGACGTCCCATAAATTGCACACCAATCGGAAAAGTCAGTCCTAATGTCTTATTAATTGTAAGTTATTACAACAGGAAGGAAAGCTACTTAAGAATAATTAACTCATATAATGTAAAATGCTTTGCGGAAAAAAAATATAAAGATACGCCAAGTTCAAATACTATTGAATACGAGAAATATATCAACATCACCGTTTATGTTAAAATTTTACTACAAATTACACAATTATGTCAAAGTAAAATGGACTTTGGACGATTTTAATAGAGTTTAAAACGGATAACCGCGGTGGTAGCAGATAAATCAACCGGACCAGGCCGACGGTTACAATTTAGCAATTTTCTTGTCAACATGATCTAGTCGCATTATAGATAGCGCAAGTAATAAGCTTATAGCGACTAAACATATGGTCTTTTTAAATGCGAGTTTGCAGGCTAACCATAAACTCAGCGTTTTCCTTTTGACTTTGGGGGTTCTCGCCGTGCTTCTACTTATTCCGGTCCGTCTCACCCTAATTAATAACTTAATGACGTTAGGAAATTGAATATAGTATCCATCACAGATGTACGAAGAAAAGGATAAAATTTTATACAAATAATACTCGTAAGTTGTATCTCATGCAATCAAAGTATGTACCTTTTTATACGAATTCACTTCACTGTTTATAGGCAGTAATGATTATGATTGACATAAGTCATACAATCCTAAATCATAAATCATGATATTCCTATATATGCCATCTGTCCTATTGAAGATCATAACAAAATATTCAACCGATAAAAATTTTAAATTACCCAATATGTTTGTACAAAATCGCTATTGCTTTTATTTTGGGATTATCTTATCGTAATAAAAAAGATAATTAATACAAAACAGTACACTTGAGGGGATTAATTTAAAGACTAAAAACTGCCTATAACACTAAATTACTTAGCATATTAATTTGAATAATAAATGCCACTCGCTATAATGGTGTTGGAAAACATCACGAGGTAACTGACACTCCTTAGATTTTTTTGGTCGAACTCTTTCAACCCGCACCTGGTCCAGTATGGCACATTGTACGGGAAACAATACCCATTACATTCTAAATTTAACAATACCGCCAACATACTCGTAGATACATACCTTTGTTTACCAGTGGAAAGTATCTTTCTCTCGACCAGCCTCTGCTATGGGAGGCCGGACAGGTATGTGGGGCTTGAACCCACTAATACTCGCGTAACTCAGCGCGGTATTCCGCCCAGGCTGGGCAGATCTCCAAGTACTCAATAAATAAGCAGTACTCGTACATACCCACCGAAAGTAAGTGAACGACTTACAATAAAAAAAACCAATGACTGTCAGTTTTTTTTTGTGAAGACAGTGGCAAACGGGCATGCCGCAGTCACGAATGGCCGCTGCCGCCCGTAGACATCGGCAATCGACCTTGAACAGGACTATTCTTGGCCTTGACTCACTTCTTGACTTCACAGAAGTGTTGTCAGTCCTGAGGACTGCGATAACCGCGTCTAGTTTGCCCGTGGATGGATAGCCGCACCCTTCAAACTGAAACACAGATTGTTCTAATAATAACTGTTCACGGTAGAAATAAATAGGTGTGGCGGCGATACTTCCGCGGCCGAACCGTACATAGCTTCTACGACCTAGCCTAGTGAAAGTATACTAGGCAATATTGAATGCCTACCATTCTTACAAATCTTTAATTTGATTTTCCTGACACTTGATACACTATACTTGATTGGCTAGCCTGTCGTGGTATATGAAATTTTAATCATCGGATTATTTTGTTACAAGCCGTTTAGACTATAACAATAATTTTCCAAGACCATCGTAAAATCTTGGCAGCTTCCGTAGCTCTAGCGTGGTGTGGCTTTTAAATTTTCATTAGTCCTTTGTTCCAGCCCGCGGCGAGCGTCCACTTGAATTAATCTCGACGTGAAGCGACACCCCGCATCGTAAGGATATAAACATGATATAAATAAATGTAGGCAATGCACGTGGAGGCGCTTGTTGTCAAGGTAATTTTGATACAAAAATGTTTTAAGGTTTTTTTTTCACAAATTTTCTTCAGGCATATTTCAATGATTTGATAGGTATATACTAAGTATTAAATAGTTTTAAAAACACTTAAGACTCAAATTAAAAACAGACAAAGTCGATAAGATTAATTAATATATATAATTATATTAATCTAGGGAAAATCGTTAATATATATAAAAGATAAAATGTAACCGTATAAAATGAAAAATACCAATTTTGTTGAATATGTATTTCAGACTTTACTTCATGCATTTTATAAATTCGATATACTTTTAATTCAAAACACTAAAAAAATTTAAACGCTTCCAACAATACTGCATGTGAAACAGACAGACGTATAGTTTTTCTATAGATATGCCACCTCAAGGCTATTTGAATTGAGCAGTGCAAAGTGGCGATTCAATGCGTATGAGATGAAAAGGGAATTATTTCTAGTTATTAACACCATTTTCCCATTACCGGCGGTGAACGACAAACGATGCAAGATTTATTTTTTATTTAAAATAAATAAGTAGTTCAAGATAAATTACTATAATTTTTATATTATGCTCCACTTGATTAAGTAATATAACTTACACAATAATTTTTTTCGTGATTAAAATGAATTTCATAATTTTTTTGCCGAATTTATTCAGATCACATTTTTTATTCAGATCAGCATAAAGTAATTTAAAACTTACCTTTTTAAAAATCCTGTTAAAGAAGTTTCCGTTTCCCATGGGACTGAGCGAAGACCTCGATGTAAAATTACCTTAGATGGGCCGATAACATTTAGTTATGTAAGTTACGTAAATAGCTATAAACACACAATGGACAAACATAAAAATAATAATACGAATTATTTGATGTTTATGTTATATAAACGTAGTTATACGTAAACCGATGTTTTTAAAGGTCATGTAAAAATTTGATACCCATTACAATACAAGACATCGGCTTACATATATCGTTTATCATTCATCGCGGGTTATGAAGCCTGACAGCGTAACATCCGGTGTTGTTAAAATAGCGCACCTCCGCGTATGGTGTTATAAATTGATTTCGTTTATAAACCACACCTGATGCCTTTGAAACTTACACCCCATATATGCCATAACGGTGCTGACAAATGATAATAGATTTAAAGTTGTTTTTTGCGTATAAGATGCTTTTTCTAGTGCTGTCACTATTCGAAATGAAAAATATTGACAATTATATCGATGTAATATGTAAGTATTTTTTAAACCGAATAAGAAAATGGAGTCAATCTAATTGAAGTGTTACACGTTTTTATACATATCTTTCTGATCGAAAATTTTATACATATCTTTCTGATCGAAAATTTTATACATATCTTTCTGATCG
>DVPR01001950.1:0-10140 GCA_018239345.1 Oxynetra stangelandi | reverse complement strand
ATGCTCTCTTTTACACAAAGCATCTTTCTTACATCAGAATTGCGAACGCGATCGGCGAGAGTCAGGCCTCAAATGCGGCGCAACGACCTCATCTCGACCGCGTTTATCTATATATATATCTCTCTCTCTCTCTATATATATATATATATATATATATATTGATTACTTAATAAACCTCTATATTTATTTCGTCAGAACTTACGAGACAAATGTGTCGCTTCAGTGAATTAAAATTTACATGTAAATACAACGTTCCAGTTTAAAGCATATCGTCAAAACGGAATAATTTATGCGACCGTGCGTAAATCGGGATTGGGGTATACACTAGAGTATAATATAGTTTAATGGACATGCGAAGTCCGACCCGACAGGACACGTCACGGGCTTGATTTATGGACTTCACTTAGTCGCGTGTCATACGTTACCACTTCCGCTATCAGAAACGATTTGAATGGATTATAATTCGAGTGAAGTGATCAACGCCCCTGATGCCAATCGAAACCCAAAGCGATGATATTGGACAATTTACGAGGTACGTTCGACGTGGAGTTGTGTGTTTACAACGTGACTATTAACATAACGCGTGTTATTATTATTATTTTTGTTTACGTTTTAAAATTATCAAGAGGTAAAAATGAATGGAATTCTGATAAATCCGCCAAACCGCGCTTTATTTACATCTCAATGTCTCAAGTGTAGCCGACCTCGAACTGTAGGAGAAGGACCGTTAGTGTCAGTTAGTGTGGTGTTATTAAGTGTTAATATCTATATTAGTGGGTCAGTTTAACAGATGGGATGACTGCAGGAATAGTAACAATTGTCCAATTAATAATGCTCGTATGTTTACAGTTAGTAACTTGGCCATTGAGACAGACTGCCTCTAAATATGAAAAAACATCCAGAGTCCAGAAGTGGAATAATAAATAAACCTTTAATAATTCTTTTCGAGTTATAATAATAATTAACTAATTATAACACACAAATGATATAAACATATTTTTTACTCGGCTTAAGCGGCAGGCAACGTTTAGAGCATAATGAAATGCATGATCAGCGGCCATTGAAAATCAAAACGATGATCGTTGATCGATCGATGCTCTTATAAAACATAACATTTTCCGCACATTAAAAATTAAACAACGAAATTATTCAATGTACATGTGGAATATTTTTATAAATTTTAATTTAACCAAGCGTGCAAATATGAAATTTATTCCGCAAAAGTACGCGCCACTTGTTCAGCGGGGCCGGCGTTATTGGCAATATGAATACATGACACTCAGCGCTTTCCGATCGAAATTAGATAGCTTGGGATTTCGTTGATATCAGTTTATAATCATTTTCGTAAGCCGATGGAATTAGGGAGTACCGAACAGGTTTTAAATTTGCTTCGTTTTATAAATGACAATTGATGCTATCTATGCGTATTCAAGGTTGTTTTCTTTGATAATAATATATAGAGCAATTTTATTACCTCTGTTTAAGCAACTTTACAGTAAGAATAGAAGTTAAAGAGTAGAAAAGAAGGAGAAGAAAGGCTACATTAATATTCTTGGATAATCGCCATCGATTATCAAATTTAAATTAAACTATTTAAATATTCCATGCGGTAGAAGAAATAAGCCAATAAATGAACAATTGGCATATGAAAATCTCGGTTTGGTTCTCCGCCAGGAAGAAACACGAATAATCAACTTAGTTATCTAGCTCGGTGTGGGTATTTGGTTTTATATGTGTGTGTGTGTGTGTTTTGTCGTGAAGGCTACAAAGCAAGGAATCCTTTATTGGGCCTGTGAATGTTAGCCTTTATAATATTAATTATTTACAACACTAGTACTCCTAGAATTACATCCAATTCAGCATTCAGTAGTGTTTGTGCAACACGAATTAATCTTTAACAAAATGTCAGCCATACGTGTCATTTTATAATTTGATTTGAAAATGGGAAACTGAAATAAATATATACATAGACAATATTTATTTTTTAATTTTGCTATACAATAATAATAATATGAATATAAATAAATAATGTCGTAGCTTAGGGAATTTCGTTTTTACAGATATATTATGTTTAACTGTAACTATGCATAGTTAAAACAGCATAAACTTTTCAACTAAACAGCGTTTACGAACTTTAAAGCACATGCGTAAATGAACGAAAATTTATACGTGAAATCCCATTAGCGTATCTGTCTGTAAAGGAATTAAAACGTAATATGTTGGCTTCAAAATAATTTATTCGATGAATAACAGACACAGATTTGCGTATTTTGCAAGCTAAAGTACTTACAACTTTAATGGTTTTCAGTAATTCACATGTTTAATATTATTTAAAGCCTCGACAGAAAAACTTTTGAATTTTAAATAAATTCGAAATCTCTCGACATCGAATTCTCAGACGAGACTTACTTATTCAAATACGAACTGAAGTAAGTATATATCTACATATACATAATTATATCTAAGCCTGTAGCCATAATCTTATAATCATTTTTGTTTATTTAAAAGAGGGCGATTATAGATGACGTCCATTTTGTCGTGTAAATTTTCTTTAAATTTATTAATAGTAGGTACTTCATAACTAAAAATAATTTGTATGCAGATAGCAATAAAGACAATAACGCACGCGTTCTGTACAACTGACTTTTTGAATTTAAAAAGGGGAATAAACCAATCCATCTCGTATGCGACAACCGTGTGGGCGCTCTGCTACAATTTATCCAAATGCTCTAATTTTCTGTGCTCGTTTATTTGGATTTATAATACTTTTAAAACTCCGTTGTAAGATTCACTAACATGTCACCCCGGACCTCAACAAGCGTTTTATCTATAAAATCTAAACCGTTGGCGTCTAAGCCGGGACTTAACCAGTTAGGATAGTTTTATATAGATGTTGTCTGGCTGCAGCATTGGCCGCGCCCTAAAAGTTTTCGCCAACGTTTCTATGGAAGATTTGGTATTGTCCTTAGGTTTCAGGTCTACATAGGTATAATCGCGGTTTGTTGTTGTAGCTCTTACAAACAAGCTAATCCACAACAAATAAAGCTCAAACTGTAGGTCGCTCGAAATCAAATGCGAATTATCATAAGAATAATTACACGATGTGAACCTTTTGTTGAGAGTTCCAATGTTTTATTGTTTGCAGAAAACGATTGAAGTTACTCCAACTCGAAATACTTTGGGATTCGGCGTTATATTTTATTTAAATATTTATATACATATTTTTTTTATATAAACAGTATAAAGATATATATTTTACCCAAGAGCGTAATTTAAATAGTTTTGTAAGATGTTTTGTCTAATTTTTAACAATGTGAAGACTGTATAATGGTGTGAGAATCAATATGTAAATAAGTACTGTAGGTAAGACTTAAAAATACGACTATGACGTCAAGATTCCTTCGTAAAGGACCCATTGAAAACGGTGCTACTATTTAACGGCTTCTTTGTCACAGTGTCACGGAGCTGCTGAAGTTTATTGTTGCATGATTTCGGGCAGTTTCCTGCGCGTTGAAATTTAGGGTCGGTAAAATTGATGAACAAGCATTTAATAGCACTTTTTTCATTAATGTTTATTTCGTGAAAAATAGGTGACACATTAATATTACACGTACTTCGGGCGATTTAAAATTGTATCCTCATAATTAAATGCGCAATAGTCAAGTGAGACGGAATCGATGTGGTTATTGTGCTTGGAAGAACCAATTTGAGAATCTTTCATAGCGACGCCCTGAGTGTAGGAGGAACAATATTTGCAACCGAGGCCACATTCAGAGCTCCAAGTGGTGCTGATATTGGAATTTGCTGGGAATGAAAGAAACTTACAGCAGGCTTCGCAAGGCTAATATGACGCAATATAAAAGTGATTCACTTTTTTTTGCCCCTGCGTAATAATGCACAACATCGCTTCGTGCATATTTTTGTAGACATTTGCGCGAAAATAGCTACGTTAATTACGTAATAAAACGACTCATATCAACACCATTCAGGTTTTATATACAGTTCCATTTGATTGCGATTTAAGCAAATAATAACATGTGTAATGACAAAACATTAAGTAATATTAAATGTATTTTTTCTGTTTACGTAATAAAAAAGTAACCTTATGAATTATCTGTGTTAAAAGATATTCCAGCAATTCGTTTTTCAATGGGCTAATAGCGTGTGGACATGTTTCACTGCGTTATATTCTTTTGAATCGCGTATAATTGAATGGTTACAATTGTCCAAGGAATAATAAGCGGTATATTGAATGTTAAAATAAGTTTCAATGGAAACCGAAAGTGCTCTTTTTGTCGATAAATTTGATAGTTTCATTATATGTCTGTCAAACGATGAAAGTTCGGTATTAGGTTTTGTAAAATGTTGAGAGAATAGATAAACTATAGAGGATAGGTAGAACAAAATATGTACCTAGATAGGTTCAAAAACCTTTATAAAAATGTACTCGTAGCATTGCGGTATCGAAATATGCACGAAAAACATACATATATTGATCATGGTCATTTCAAAGCGTCGTCGGAATATATCGTTGACTTGATTTGTAAAAGTTAAATCTCGCAGTTGAATACGCTGGTTTATTTCTACTAAAATTGATAAATACATAACCAGTTTAAAATAATGTCCTTAAAAAAATTGGTTTGCAAGGACAGAAATGTTTGGCACTCCTTGCTCACTGCCTACCCCGCTAAGGACCTAGCGTGACGGTTATTTATTTATTTTATTTATTAAAAAAATTGGTACCCTGATTTTATTATAACGCTGAAAAAAAACTTTTTAAATTGCAATATGACACTTGTTTGTTGGAATAAAAACCACCATTACAATAAGATACAACCGAACCGAGTGCTGGCACACGATAACATAATAAAACCTCTATAACAGTCATATGGCTTAATATGGTCGGCCCAATCTTCATAGTGTGTCTTCAATCCTCTTGGGATCCGATGTGGTTAATATGTTTCATTGGACCGATACCGCATACCCGATATTGCGCCCAAGGTCGCGGCTCAGAGGGAAAATAAAAAGTTTATCGCATTGTCTTTTCTTGTCCACCAGTTATCATATCATTAATATAGTTACGCCGAGTTCAACGTTTCATCATAATCACTTTTTGCCCGTCCCCGAGCCCTTATCATAACAACTGTCCAACAACTGACCGTGGGCCCGATACTGTATTAAAGCTTGATAAAAAATATGTTTGCTTTGTGACATTGAGTATTTTGTGTTTGAGCAGATAGTGAAATTAAACAATTCTATTAGATATTTTCTCATAGGACCACAAACGAATTACATTATTATTAACGTAGGTTCAGAAAGTCATTTAATTTTGAGATTAATTAAATGATTTGAATTTAATAAATATATGTATATATCAAAACGTACTAACGCATAAGTTACGTTACAATTTATAAACAATGTACGTAAAATACGTTACGAATTATATATATATATTTCATTATTAATACTAAAAATTAATCAAGACCTTAGTAAAATTGTAAAGGAATAATATATATTTTTTAAACTCCAAACGTAAGTAACGGCGGTAGCTGGTTTCTACGATACTTTAAGTTAATCATTATTACTAAAATCGAATATTTTTCATGCTATCTTGTGCACTTGCTGTTTATTCATCCTTGAGTTCTAGACGCGATTACCTGTTTTCTCTCCTCATGAATATATTTAAATGATTCCACGCCGAGGACGTAGGCGATGCAAGTTTTTGCATTTAAAAACTTTATTAATCGCTTTCCTTGAGCTGTTATATGATTATACGGTTATTGCCACCGCGTTGGCGTATATTACAGTCATAAGAAAATGGACTCCATTATGGGCAGATTTATTACATTCGTAATTAACTATGTGGTATGCGTGCATGTCAGATTGTATATTTAATGTCTAAATTCAAATCTACTTAGATTATGTGACTATACATTGTTGTATTTACATTCTAAATAAGGTAGGTGTTACTGCGTGTTACTGTTACGTAATTTAGGGAAAACATATTTCAAGTTAAACTGCATCCGGATATATTTTATACGTAAGCTTACTTATATTGTTTCATTTTCAAGTTAGATCTAGCTAAGCAGTAGCTCTATACAATCAGAAGCTTCTATCACATGGCCCTAGTTGTATCGAAATAAGCCAGTTAATTTTCAAACAACATACGAACTACAAACGTTACTGTAGCGAAAAATTAAATAAATGTTATCGTAGAGTTTCTTGTTCTTCGTGTCTTTGTTACGTCCGCTGTCCTGTCTCTTAATCAAGAGAACTGTTCGTCAAACTACAAAGGAAAGTTGTTAGCTATGTTTGGGAACAACAGAGGACCGGTCGAAACCAATTGCTATCTTGCGCTTAATACTTTTACATTTCGAATCGATGGCTTCAGGGAGTGATCTATTGGTTGACTGGACAGCTAACGGTTAGACTCGTTGATCGTTTGTTCATATATTGTATTTAGATCCATTGTTAAGTGATGGCGATGAAAACAATCGAATATTTTTCAGTGACGCATTTCAGTGACGCGTATTCTTGTATGGATTTTTTTTTTGGTATGTAATACATTTCGGGTGATATCTGACGAATAACGGTTCTACTCGCTCATGGATCACTGTACTTACTGTGAGTGTGCGTTTGCCATTCCTGTTACGATGTTGTTAGATCCATTGATGATTTTGTACTTGTATGCATTGTACGTAGCTCTTAAGGTGTTCCATTAACGGAAGTCCATCAAATATAACTAGCCTATCGATTTAGTGTTTGAAGAAACATTAGAATGTCTAATTAAATAATAATTTGATTTCATCTTGGAAAGCTTTCAATTCACGCGTTCTTGGATACACCGTTATGCGTTCCGGAGCGTAATAGAAAATAATTGAAAATTTTTGTAAAGGGAACTTGCTGGACACGCTGGATAGGTTGTACGTGGGTAATGATCCTTTTCCTGTGAACTGATGGTTGACGCCATGTTTTAATATCTCAGATATCGGGAATGAAATTTAATATATACCGTGTCATTTTGATGGTGGTGATTTTTTAAACCTTTAGATTAACGTGGCATGTATATCTATAATTAATCAAAATGAATTAAATAAACATATATTTTAAGGAATGTATGCGTCTGCTATCCTAATATCAAAACGATTAAATGATCTTTAAAAAAATATGTATATTATATTATACAACCAGCCGTCAAAAATTACTTTCTCTGCTTTGTTGAAGCAAATTAACACCAAATATTAGGATTGAACGTATCTATACAGATTTGCCAAAGTGGATACTAACAGTGTAATAAACACGACATTCAAACCTGCGGAACATGTCGCCCTTCGATTTATGACACCCACTTCACACACGTTATAATGTCACCGCGACCACTATGACACCACTAGCAAAACATGTCGCGTTATCAAAATAACAATTGACAACATTCGATTCACTCAGAAATGAGTTATAACACAACAAATGGTATAATTTTATTTATTTGTTCTAGTTCAATTAAATTGACTAATATGTGTATTTAAATTATAAATGAAATGTAAAATTTGAAGGGATTATTACTCTATTTTAGATTAATATTAGTTGATTGTTTAAATGAAGTTATGCAGAGTCGTATGAAAAGCCTGTATATGTAAATATATTGTAAGTGTTTATATAGATATGGATGTTTGTGTTTGAGTGGTTTAGGTTTATTTATAATCTGTTTATCCATTAGCGAATGGAAATATTAAATCTCGTTGTTTTACGACGTTTCTTATACACAACATTGTATTAGACTCCTAAACCCTGCATATTATTGAGAAGACAACTTTACTCGTTATGGGATCACCAACTTTATATATACCTAGTGAAATTGATAATCAAGCGGCAAATATGAACTGAAGTATAGTAGTGAAGTATAGTAGTATAGTTATTTCGCTTCTCAGTGTTGTGGGGTTTCTGATCATATACCACGCAGGTCTGATAATTTCGAGATTATCGATTAACCCCTAACCCAAAGAAATTATATAATATACTACTAAGAAAGAGAGAGAATGACAGTAGGAGAATGGTATGACTTTAGATGTTTTATTATTTTCAGAAATTAAGCGATAATATAAACACTGAATAATACATGTCAGAATAAGCAAAAACTAACGCAAGTAGATATAAAATAACTTAAAAGCATTACATGGCACGTTTAAAGTTGAGAAAACTCTAATGTTCGGTGACAAAAAGCTTAAGCAAATAAACATGTGACTTTGAAAAAGCGCTATTTAAGACAAGTAAATAAAACTCTGTTTTTCATTGGAGATGTACTCTCCGGACCGTTGGTTTGCGAGTCCCGTGGGATCAACTCATTTGGACGAGAAGCTTTACACGGGCCAATCTAATAAGCACGCACGTATGAGATTACGCCAGTATTTCCTACTCTATTGCTTTAATTTCGACGACGAACCTAAATAAATAACATACACAATCTGATTCCATCCTTACAAAATTGCAAACGTTACATTCATTATGGCACTGATGTCAACAAATCGGTTTTAATAACAAGATAAATTATAGAATATAGAACCCTTCTCAATACGGAATAATGGCTATAACTGTATTGTCTGGTGGTTTAAAACCATAGAGTTACTGAGAACTCTGTACAGTAAGCAATGTGAATTATTATTTTTTGAATGATCATTCTTTGATTATCATTGTAATATAATTATTAATATAAATGAACAGCTTATATACTGTTAATTATGAGTGTACGGTCAAGGGACAAAGGAATTAAAAATAAATTTGAGCATATTACGTTTTCCTGTTAAAAGTACTTGAGCATATTGCGTTTTCCTGTTAAAAGTACTTGAGCATATTGCGTTTTCCTGTTAAAAGTGATTACTAATTATTATTAGTATAGTACATATTAGGTGTTATACGGTGATAGAACAAGTATCTGTTGGTTCGACGATAGAGGCTTCATTCTTAAAATTATATGGAAATATATAGATATTAACTACTGCAGTCTGAATAACTTCTACTGAACCAATATACACATATATACATATATATATAACACACATCCATTAGCAATTAATACCAAGTAATAGTCTTATTAAAAACTAATATGGTCGGATTAACTGATAATTATATTTATACAATTCTATTGGCTGGTTTAGATGTCCACGCAGCGACTAATAATGATCATAATCTCAATCATCGGTACATATGCAAACCTTCGTCCAGCCGAAGTAAGCTTGAAGTATTACAATTGCAAGTAATTAATATTGAAATAATGTCAAAAGAAAAGAAATGGGTTGCAGGAGATTTATTTGATTTGCTACAAACAATGAAACAGAAAAAATATCGCACACATACACTCACACTCACAAAACAATACGTAACATTTAGTCCTTCAATTATCATAAATGCGATTTGTTTACATCTCGTACGAGAGCAACCGTACAATATGAGAACTCATGTATATTCTGGGAGCGTCGTAACTCGGCGTTGCTAAATTCATTTTCAACGCAAGATAACGGAATGGCAATTCTGTTATCACAACACTGGATCAGAAACCCAGTCGTTTTTAACCGAATATGAACAAAACGTTATATTACGCGCCTCTAACGCCGGTCGACCCGAGATATTGGGCTCGGGTTAAACGAATAGCGTTATTAAAGAGGGAATATTGTTATCGCACGAAATCTCCACAGGCTCGTAGGTCTGGAGTGAGTATTCGATACATTCTAAATTAATATTCAACGTAAAGGGGGATATTTGTATCGAGATAAACATCTACGTTCTCATTTGCTTGGCTCGTAGTAAAATGAACGTTAGGGTTTGGGACAATTTGTAATTTGCTTCAACACTGTCGTGAGCGCACAACGTGAAGCAAACATTCGGCTTAAAGAATATTTATTCTTCGTGAGGTATATTATCTACAATTTTACTTTAAATGGGAGATGTACTGACTAAATGATACATTTTTGTTCGATCCAGCAACATGATACAAGACAAATAATTTTTTTTAAAAATATCAAGCAAATGGAAAAAAATACAAACAAAATAATAGGAACGTTATAATTAATAGGTGTCGAGGGAGGCCAAGGCTCTCCTATCTCGACCAAATAGTTCGGGCTCTAGAAGATGGGGGAGTCAAGAGCC
>DVPR01001949.1:0-10145 GCA_018239345.1 Oxynetra stangelandi | reverse complement strand
GGGACCTGGCGTGACGGTTATTTATTTTTACATTTAAGGATTTATAAACAATAAAAATGTGATGGTAGAAAAGAAGTGAGACGGTGAAAATAAGTTAAGTACCTTCCTCGGCCATGTCTCCGGTTTTTAGGGTATATTTCAAAGAATCTGATGAACTTCGGTTTTAATATTAACTATACCACACACAATTTTTAAATACTAAAGCCAATCCAAAGAAACGCACTTAGTCGTCTTTAATTACGGCCCCCATGCCTACATATGCAAACAGTGACAGAATCCTAAATATATACATTAGGAGTGGCGATAAATATTGATCTTTTTTAAACACTCGATGCATAGAAGTATCGGATCAAACCGATGTATTGTTAATGTTTGTTAACTCTTGAACATCGAGTATGCATCGATGTGTTTTATTAGATTCACTGAAAAATCAAACCTATAGTGAGTATCAATTGCTAAGAATTAGATCAATAAGAAGAATTGTGTACTGATGCGGGATCAGAATCGGATAGTTCAAACAAAACATTACATACATTACATATCCAAAAAACGTTTTAAGAACCAATTTATACTCTAAAATTATTGTCTCTCTGGTCTCTGTTTCGCGTTTCGTGTCTATTTTTAATTTTTTATCTGTGTTAAATGTAATGAAACTGACAGTTAAGACAAATGCTATATTGGCAGATCTGAACTTTGATTCATGAAACTCCATTCTGCTCTGACACTCGAAAGGTTTTAGAGTCACAAATCTCATGACGGTAGTAACGTACGAGTTAAAATTCAAAAGTGTTAGCTTAGGAGTGGCTAAGAAAATTTAAGATCGCAACCAATACTCTAGATTTCATTAATATTATAAAAAGAAAAATCTCGATTTGAGATTTAGTAGCGACGAGATAATGTCTAACGAAAATAATAAAAACGTAAGTTCACTTCGTTTAAAATGCTAAAGTGCAGTGAAATTTTAGCCGATTCTTATACTAAACGGTGAACTTCGGTAACATTGAATCAATCTAACCGTATGAAGCTCAGCCAACAGTGAGTCAGAGTGGGTCATTTTGACGGATACATATCATACATACTGTTGGTTATTGTTACGCATACCAATGGTGAAATGGATCTCGATACAGTTAGCGGCGGAAGTGTGTCAGTGTTTACGCGTATTGGAATAACAGATGAATGTGGCCCCTCGTGTGCACTTTGTTACTGCACAGTTCAAAGCCCTCTAAAAACTTCTGGCTTGCATTATTTACTTGTCGATACACACTAATGAGCTTGTTCGAACAGGATACATTGCTTTGGTTTCCTGTTGTAATTGTGTTTTAAATGGGCATTAGCAATATGTAGTAGTATGCATATATTGTAATGATATATTTGTGTAGCTGTTGAGTGAAAATTTTTTTTTCTCAATATTATTGTATTGTCGTGTTCTAGCTTCGAGTATTTACAACTGTCATTAAAAAAAAGGAAATCAGCTAATAAGGCAGGCTGTTGGTTGACATAGTTTTTTTTTGTGTATTTCAATCTGCTATTATAATGAATACAAGTCTTTATTTGAATATAAAATCATAATGCCATCATAGTATAGAACAATAATAATACTTTAAAATGTGTGTAAATTTAATCAACTCTACACTGTATGTGTGTGCTTATGAAGTTACTTTTATTATCAACAAATCAAATTTGGTTTCCTGATCGGTTATTCGGCCCAACTGTGCTCAATGTCTATGAGTACTAATCGAAACTATGTGTGCTAGCGGGCTAGCTGTGGATAGTCATTATAGATTTTAACAAACAATATTTGATATATTGGACAGATAAACACTGAAATCGGTATATTTTCAGTTCAAACCAACTATGTTACTGCCCAAATTTATTTGCCTCATAGTGTATATATTCGGTATTGTTCATCATGAATACTTTTATTGTTCTACCATTTGACACGGGCCCCTTTTCATAATAATAAGGACTAGGCCTTTGTCCAGCGCATTGTCTGGCATATTGTCTGGCACATTGTCTGGCACATTGTCCGGCTCAATGTCCGGCTCATTGGTTAAGTATAAATTGACAAACTTTACACTCCTCTGAAATATATATATATATATATAGTTATGTATATGTTATATCATGTATATATTATATATTAATATATTTGTATGTTTGAATCTATGTAAATGTATCATATGTAGGTATGTGTAGTGTATTACCATATCAGTTTGCTTTATGCACCTATCAAATGCTTTCATCATCAACCACGGCAGGCTGGGATATAATGTTGAGAATAATATGTTGTTTAAAACAAATAAACACATGCCTTTCACGTCAATGGCATCTATTGTATAGGTTTTTTTTGTTTACTGGGTGGGACATTTCCGCACTTGTAGCCATGGCCATCTGATTCCAAAGTAGGTACTTTAACAGTTCCTCTGTTATTGGTAACCAGACAATTGATAAAATCCATAGAAATGTAAACTTAACTTAAACTTAAATAGACAATTTTTTTACAACCGGACACAGAACAAATACTTCTGTTCATTGCACAATTATTTGTCCTGGATAGTGATCGAACTCCCCATTCCCAGTTCGGAGGCCAGGTTCACTAACCGCTGCACCAACGGGCCAGTCAAATTTATACATTTCATTGAATAAGTTTCTTGAAATATTGGCCGTAATAACTCCAGATATCAGCCTATTCTACTGTTGGACGAGCTTGTTGTGTTTATGTACAAGTGATAACGATGTTTGTGTGTTATTTCAGTGACAATGATTGCCCGGAACGTTCCAATTTATCTTGTTTAGTGTATCTAATAAGATTGCCTTATGAATCATACTCTTATATGATTTATGAGTCAATCTTACGATTTGTTGCATTATAAACATGCAACTTCCTTTATTGTTCTGTTGTTGGTTATAAATTTTTCGAGCTTTTGATAAGTAAAAGAGATGGTAAAACATTTTTAAATGATTGAATGGTGTACTGATTTTTTTTCTAAGAAATATAAATCTATATATTTGTATGATTGCATATAGTTTATCAGCCGTCTGGTTACCATAACACAGGAACTGTTCAAGCGCCACCTTGGGGATTACATGGCTGTGTGTGGAGAGAATGCAAGATATTATTATTATTTTTTAAATTCAATCATTTGGGACTAAATAATATTAAATAATATTGGGGATTAATTAATATTGATAATTTGGTGAAATTTATGTAAACCGCTCTGGGCCATTGAGCCATTACAATTAATTATGTCTTTAATGGGAATAACTATGTTTGAACCCTTTTTTTTTAAAATCATGATATTGTAATGGTAATAATTTTTAACAATTGACTTTTTCTTTTTTCAATAGTTTTCCAATTTGGAGACGCCAGGATATGTGGGCTTTGCGAATCTCCCGAATCAGGTGCATCGGAAATCTGTGAAGAAAGGATTCGAGTTTACTCTGATGGTGGTCGGCGAGAGCGGGCTGGGCAAGTCCACACTTGTCAACTCTCTGTTTTTAACCGATTTATATCCTGAAAGAGTGATACCTGATGCCACTGGTAAGATTGATTTGATTTTATTATGTTTATTACATGTTGACAGACATAAGTGTCAAAGGCAACCAAGACTCATATCTTGACCGAATAGGTCAGGCACTGGCTGATGGGGGAGTCAAGGGCCTCCGAAACTGGTGTGCATGCGTGAACAGAGTGATGAATGTAGCACTGCAGGCACTCAATGCTTTCTGCTGTCCTGTAAGGGACTTGGCGTGATAGTTGTTGTTTTGAAATCTGTGTTGTGATCACTTTGTTGTCATTGTCCATTTTATGTTGAGTTGTCAATTTTCTAAAGAGTGATAATTCATAATTCTTTATTGTACACACAATACAATACACTATAAACTATATACATTTTATTAAAAGGATCTACGTATACAAAAGGTGATACCCGATGCCACTACTTAGATTGAATTGGTTTTATTTAATTTATTACATGTTCAAATCGGTGCCGCCATAATTTTCCTTTTAATGTTCATTTGATATTGAATTGTGCACTAATTTGGGTAGATGTTTGTTTCTTTGTAAATTATTGTTTGATGATAACGTTGGCTCATTTGAGTTGTGGTGCAACATTTGCGCTCTACATTGAGATATGAAAAATGCTATGCAACCAAATACAATATTCCTTATTGTGTATGACAGAAATGATATAAGATATGTGAGGTACAAAACACATACAGAGTAATATATACATGAGGTGGACTTATGTGATGAATTACTTAATAAAATGTGATAGTTTGTTTCCTTATCAATCCGATATATATTCAATAAATATTAGCATATTGTTCTGCTTTTTTTTTTCAAAATTTTTTGAAATGTAATCAATTTTTTTATTGTTAAACTGCTCGTGTTGCTGGTGTTGTGTCATACCCTTTATTATTTTTGCAGAGAAAACCAATCAAACGGTGCAACTTGACGCATCAACGGTGGAGATTGAAGAGAGAGGTGTTAAGTTGCGGCTAACCGTTGTGGATACGCCAGGTTATGGAGATGCCATTGATAACACCGATTGCTTTAAGGTAAGGAATTGTCGTTTTTATTATCCTTTACCATCGACCCTTCTGATGTACTATTGCCGGACACAGATCTTTTTCAAACAGAAACAATAACTAACGCTACTTGTAGTTTTAGGAAACATAATTTTTGATATAATTTTTTTTTTTTATAGATTTTCAGTCCTCAAGGTATATATTTCTTTTTCGAACACAGCAAGCAGTTCTAATTTGTTGTATATTTTAATTTATTTTGTCAATTTCCTTTGTGAATGTTCTTGTGTAAAGACGTCGTTTTATGTAAGTTACATCTAAAACGCTATAATTCATTAGTACTTACTGAATATAAAAAGGATGAGATAATATTTAATAAAATATAAAATAAACTAATAACTGTCACGCCAGGTCCCTAGCGGGGTAGGCAGAGAGCACGGAGCTCCAAACATCTCGGTCATCTCATCTATTTAATTATATTAATTATTCTGTTACAGTCAATAATACAATATATTGATGAGCAATTTGAGCGTTTCTTGCGTGACGAGAGCGGTCTCAATCGTCGTAACATCGTCGACAACCGCATCCATTGCTGCTTCTACTTCATATCGCCGTTCGGACACGGGTACGTACCCACGATTGGTTGCTAATCATTAGTTTTATGTTAGTAGAAAAGTTTTTTAAAATTGTACCTTGACGAGCTGAATAAGCAACTTGAATTTATTATTTAACACATTATGTACTGTATAAAGCAAATAAATTATCCAATTAATGACGGTTGGCAGTTAACTCTGCGTATTGGATGGGCATTGAGAGTGAAGCCTTGTCACCTTGCCAGGGTCGGGTCCAAGTATGCAGTGTTGGTCAAAATTATATCATACAGATACAAAGTAAAATGCGTCTTCTTCCATTATAGATTAAAGCCTTTGGACATAGAATTCATGAAGCAACTGCACAACAAAGTTAACATTGTGCCGGTGATCGCTAAAGCTGATTGTTTGACAAAGAAGGAAGTGCAGAGGCTCAAGTCTCGGGTGAGGTTCATATACGTTTATAATATCAACATGAGTATGTCTTTGCATTAATGAAATATATGTAAGTGTCATAATACTTCTTTGAGTGTCCAGTACATACATAAAACTTAAAATAAAATATAAATAAATAAATAACCTTCACGCCAGGTCCCTAGCGGGGTAGGCAGAGAGCACGGCGTGCCAAACATCTCTGTCCTTACAAACCTTACGTGCTTCGTCTACATTCATCAGTAAAAATTAAAGCTTAAAACTTAATTTTGATCAATCTGGAAGGAAGAAGATATATCAAATCAAAACTACTCATAGTTATATAAACGATTATAACTCTGTAATTGTTGTCCAGCGAATAGTGTACTCAATGACTTCAATGAGTTTTCAGAATTTTTTTATGTGATACACATTAAAGTCCATGACGGGTCATAACAAGCTTTATTAGATCACTCTCATGTTATTCAAAGTAGAACATCAACATTATATTGTAATATAATAACTCATATTGAACCTGTGGTGAAATACAGTGACATGGTTTTTATCCCCACAAGGTAATGGAGGAGATCGAAAGGGAGGGAATCAAAATATATCCTTTGCCGGATTGTGATAGCGATGAAGATGAGGATTATAAGGAACAGGTAATTTAAAAAATATGTTTTATTATTTTTAGTTAGCGCCCCGATCTCAATTGAGGCGACGCGGCGAAAAACTTACACGACTAGCTAGTTATTTAGTCTTATTTTGACTTCAATACATATTATAATATTATTGGTTAAAAAACCGGCAATGGCCGAGTTCAAAGTTAGACTGCGACCGTAAATTGTGTTCACAGGTCCGTCAGTTGAAAGAGGCGGTGCCGTTCGCGGTGTGCGGGGCGGGGCAGCAGCTGGAGGTGCGCGGGCGGCGCGTGCGCGGCCGCCTGTACCCCTGGGGCGTCGTCGAGGTCGAGAACCCCGACCACTGCGACTTCATCAAGCTGAGGACTATGCTCATGTGAGTTCGCCATTTTTTGAACCTGTGCAAGCATTTGCGTATCTTTGTTTGGGTAGTGTAAGGTGTCTTGTGTAGACGATATGTTAGAATTTAATGATTCGCTCGGCTAACCATCGGAATCTTTCAAGAAAGGTTAAATTACAGTTTTGTTATTTATAACTAAAATGTAAAAGTAGTGGTCAAATCTGACAAAATAAATAAATAACCGTCACGCCAGATCCCTAGCGGGGTAGGTAGAGAGCACCGAGTGCCAAACATCTCTGTCCTTACCTGACGTGCTTCGTCTGCCTTCATCAGTCTCCTCATGCATCCCCCCCGGTTTCGGAGGCTCTTGACTCACTCATCAGCCAATATCAAAATCTTACATGTTCCCGTTTTTCAGCACCCACATGCAAGACTTGCAGGAGGTGACCCAAGAGGTGCATTATGAAAACTACAGATCGGAGAGACTAGCACGGAACGGACAAGTACCAAAACGACACACGTAAGTAAAAATGTCAAAATGCTCAAAGATATTCATGTCAATAATCGTTTAAATTCGGGGATTTCTATTATAACTTCAATATACAAATGATGTTATTATTGATTTATATGTTGTTTAGTTAGGTTTTGAATTATATAATAAAATTATAGATAAAAATGTGCTACTGTCTAAAAAGATAAGACACGACTCTTTGATTGTCATGTTCCCAACAAAGTAAGCAGTTTGAATATGTCAGTGTAGGCGGTGTTACTTGTATATTCTTGCTCTCCTAGTACAACAACTGCAGCTCACATGTGATAAAGTGTAAACAATATACATAAGAAAACAGTAGAATGTTACATTGTGTAAAGCTGACATTCTTCAGGGCTGCATTCTTTGCCCACTCATATATGTATGTAGAAATGTGTTTCATAGTGCATTATAATCATTAGTAAATGATTTATGAACTACATACATAAACAGACAATGTAGTAATAGAATGAAAAACAAAAAGTAATTTATCATATACAAACACTATTAAAAGTAATACTTAAAATTGGTTATGTACTAGTTTTGTTCTATGCTAATATACAATTCGAGTCTCTGCCTAGAAAGCTTGAAATTGTTAATAAGACGTTAAAAATAAATTTAAACGCAGTAAATGTTAGTATTGCTAATAATTTTTACAGTAGTACATTTTTCATTCCTTCGCAATATAATTAAATACTTCAGTTGGATATTTTAAGTTATTGTTTCCTATACACTGTGTATTGACCACCTCTAAGTGCAGTCTCCATAGCGCAAATTTACTGGTTTTTTTGTTTCAATATTCATACGATTCTATTGTTTATGTAGGTCAACGGAAAGCGGCCTGAGCGAGGCGGACACCAACGGACTAGCTAACGGTTCGAACGAGGACGCCTCCGAGCGTGAGAGGGCTTTGCTCGAAAAGGTATGTCGTATTATCAATACCATAGTCAAAAGATTTCGTCCAGTCAGGGATAAGGTCTTTTTCAGCTATAATAATAAGATAGTGGAAGCTGTAGATGGATCGTACTATATTAATGGTTCATTGAGAGGTAAATATGATAAATTGTAGAATATATAGACATTGTTGTACGCTGATATTATTCTTTCACTTTAACATGACCGTAGTATACTAACAAGTAATTGTTACTTTATGCATTTATTAACGATTTCTTATCATCCATAGACTATTCAGTATTAGTAGACAAGAGATTTTCACTTTCACAGTATATATGGATTTTAAATGACATTAATTAAATAAATAAATAACCGTCACTCTAGTTCCTAGCGGGGTAGGCAGAGAGCACGGAGTACCAAACATCTCTGTCCTTGCTTAAATGGGTAATGGGTAACTAATAACATTAATTAAATGGGTAATAAAATATATATTTTTTTATTCGTACCCGAGTGTTGGATAAATCCTCTAAGTGTTGGATATTTTTGTTAATATGAAATGTTAATAGGAAGCCGAACTACGTCGTATGCAAGAGATGTTGGAGCAGATGCAGCGCCAGATGCAGCTGCAGGCCGCTGCGAATACCACGAGCGCATAGTGCACTAGTCGCCAGCAGGTATTTCTTTGCTGTTATGGTTTTTTTTCCACCGGCTTTTTTCTTTCGGTCTACCGTACCCAAGCTTGAATGGTACTTAAAGCCGATGTACCCAGTTTTTTGATATTTTCATTGAGCCTATTGTATATACCTTATAATGAAAGAAATAATTTGAATTTGAATTTGTTAAATTCTTGTTACTTATTTTTTATTACTACAGATAACCTTTCTTAAGTGATTTGTCTTCCGGTGTAGTACACTCTACAGTTTTCCAGTTAAATCCCCCTGGGAGGTCATCACTGCTGGCGAACTGTTGTTTTGGTTGGTATTATACCGTTACATTGGAATGGAATTGCAGGTTGTGGCGATATAAATATTCTTTAGAGAACCTTAAGCAATATGTTAATCATTAGATTATTACAGTTGTTAAACATTCTTGGAGACGTTAACATTTTAAAGAAAATCTTCCACAGATATAGGGAGTAGTTAATACTTTTATTTTATAGCTATTTAATAGAAAATGTTATTCGGTTATATTAAAAAAACTTAGACGATTCAGGTAAGGTCTTATTTATGTATGTAATTTGATGCTGTAACGTTTTTTTATTAGAAAGTTGTTTCCACCTGTAACTGTATGTATGTTTGAATTTATTTTTTTCGGTGTTTATCCTCTTAGTGTAACATATTAAATAAATTTTAAAAAAACATGTGATTTCATCCTAAAGATCCTTTCAAAATGTTATACATTGATTATAGAATTTCAATCTATTCAATGAATTAATTTCAGCTAGCCTTCAGGCATGTTCGCTGCTGTGTAATATATGAAAGGATATTTGTTACAGTTGGACTGCCCGCCGTCTGTTCAGCTGCCGGGCGCGTGCGGCGTGCTGGAGACCATCCTCAGCGCCATTCCCTACTGCGCCACTTCCACTTAGTGTTTGATCCGCAAATGTAAGAACCTCAACACACACTCGAAGTTGATGTACAGTCGGGTTCTCTTAACGGCTATTGTGGTATTAATGCAGTCTAGGCAGTATAGTGAACCATTGATTTGAAGATAATTCATATTGCTGCGCTAGTGGCGCCACCATTGTATGTAATAATTTGTCTTATTGGAATATATTCGGGGTTGCTTACAAATGTCTGTGAGCAGCAGCGATGACATGTGACCGTTGTGTTCCGATATGCTACTCTCTCGATAAAAAAAATATATATACACAATGATCGCCGAGGTTTCCTAGAAGACTACTTTAAGAGTGGCAATGCGCAAGTGATACTCCCGCTTCTATAGGCTACGATCCGGACCTCTTAACGTCAGGCGGGCTGTGTTTGTTTGCCACCGTCATGGTATAAAAAAGAATTACAGGGCCAATCGAAGACTGTTGTTGGAGTCGACTCTTCATCATCTATGCGGATGATGCTTCGACTAACATTGCATTTGAGTGACGGAATGTCGGCCACCATTCTCATTCTCTCAATTTGATTCCGTTACGTCAAAAGTTTAATGCGATTGCAAACAGCGGTGGCGCCCCTAGCGGCAACTTTTGGAAACTGTCATTT
>DVPR01001948.1:0-10147 GCA_018239345.1 Oxynetra stangelandi | reverse complement strand
ATTTGTGAGCGGTCAATTAGATGTCGGGCGCATCGCAAAAATATAAATATTAGTAGAACCGACAAAGGTTTTTAATCACCGATCTCGATGCGTTTTGGTCCTTTTGCGGTCCGAAATTACAGGCTGCGAGTTCGCTCACCCCGGCGTGCCGCGCTTAGGGCAACTATGCTCTCGTGGATCGTGTGAAAAATTACCGGAGATTTTGCTCTTATTTCGCATTATAAGTGGCATTCGATATGTATAATTTTTGCATCCGGCCGATTAAGTTTAGGGCGCTGCGGGCACGCACACGTCGAGAGCCGGGCTTGAATTAGTTGTGTTGCAGATTACCGAATTAAAGAGCGATGACCCTTCCGAGCCGAGGGTTGGTCGTGTTTATCGGAGCTAGAGAATTTCAAATTGTGTCAAAAAAGGATGAAAACGAAAGCGGCTGCGAGCAGAGCGTTTGGCGCGAGCTCGGTGCTCCAAGGTTACGTAGTAGGGGCGGCGACCGGCGAGACGGGCGTGACGTCACGGGCGCCGGAAACGATTGTCCGCTCATAGTTACGGTTACATTTTGAGTTTAGAAGAAAGTGCTCGCGTGGGCTAGGTCAGTTCGCTGCACTCCGTCGTGGGCCGATCGCATCATCGTTACATCACTGGCACGTGTCACTCTAATCACTTGATGATCTCGAACAATGTAAACGCTTCAGATACGCCGCCGGGAATGTTCAAGCGACGAAGTCATTGACACGTAACCATCGTATTTCGTTGGTTTCATTTACATAATTCGCTATTTCGTACATCATCTGTCTCGTAATTGACTAGTAATACGTTTATTTAAATTGATAATTATTTTTAAAACAAATAGATCGAATCAGATAAAAATTGTGTTTATTTGTAAAACAAAACCACTATAAAAGAAGATCGTGTGGTTTTGAAAAGGCTACAATACAAGAAAGCAGCCGACCTCGGCGGCCGATAGCCGTCGATACACACATTAATTACCGCGCGAGCACACGACGCGCCGCCTCCTTCACTATTTTTAACGAAACATATAAATTCAACGTCATAATTCACTTGTACTTATTAGCAAATGGAGCTAATGGAATTGTTGCACTAAACGAAATGATGTACAAACATCCAAGAGCATTTAAAACGTACTATAAAAAAATAGTAATAAAATAACTATTAACTATATCGAATTGTAATGCACGTCAATCTATCATTGATATACATTCAGGATGTATTGATTTTTGTATTAGATACTCACAGCACTGTTATGAATATATTTATAAATACAATAGCCGATACATCGATACATACCAAACTTGTTAAAACAACATTTTTTTTGCTTCCAATTAGCTTGAGGCTAATGTCTGATTTACTATAGAAACTTATAAGTGTTGTTTGTACTAAGTAAATTTTGTAATTTAATTATTTACTCCGATTTGTATTATAAGTTGTGAAATGAACTTAATTTAATATTTATATTGCTTAGATACTCAGAAACAAAAGACTATCACTGCCTAATTTGTTTGCTTCAAATTCAAACCCAATAGAGCGGATTGTTCTTAATGGAATCCAGTAGTTCGTATACAAGCTAAAAGCTTACCGACTTCACAGTGGAACTGCCTCCTGCTCAACGAGATATTTACCTGAAAACAAAAATAAAGAACATAAAGACCATATCGCAGCTATAAAATCATTCGAATAATATATGCGCAATACATCTGGCAATAAAATGAATGTTAACCGCGCGGGTCTTGGTATATTTTTTTTCGTATTATGCCACTTATTGATTATTGGTTTTTCCTCGTTTCGATAAATCGTAGGCCAGTTTCGTGCGAGATCGATGATCTTTCCGTGGACTTATTCATTGGAGGTTCTTTCTTCGTACTTTACTTAGGTAATTTAAGAGATAACTACATGTATGTAGTTAGAAGTGAAATATATTTATATTAAACTTTTACTAATAGGAGATATTCTTATTGCGTTTACTAAGTGTATGTGGTGTGTGTGTGTTTTTTTACAATATACAACGTTTTATTGGCAGAATGATAAGTATGAAAGCATGAAAAAATAAGCATGCAGCGCCACGCGAACATCAGAGTCGATACTGCGTATGTTGGTTCGATTTGCTGGGCGATTTAACGCTACCATCCAACAATATAAATATGGCTCGCAGGCCGAATGGTTAGCGAATGTCAGCTGAGCCGTGGGCAGTCGGTTCGATGTCCACCCAGGCAAATATTTTTGTTCTGAGCACGTGTATTTGTTGTGTCGACATTCTGATGACCGTAGCACAAACTCTGCTTGCTTGGGGATCGGATGGTCGTTTGGGAGTAGCCAAAGATTATTTATTATTATGCAATGAAAGCCGAATTTATTTGAGCTTCTGGCATATGTGCAAACATGTATTTCCAATGTATCAAGTGGTACGACGTTGGGTATTGAAAATTTACCGTTATATATATAAATACACATGATGCTATTGAATGTTATAAATCCATCCAAAATTTTAAAAGTCAACATTTAAAAAAATGTTTGTCTACAACCGCGTGATACTCAACATTATGACAGAAACAAATGCAGCCGAATGTGTGTAACCGCGAAATAAGAGAATCGATATTCGAAGGCATGCCTTAAGTGTGGAGAATAGACGCAGCCAACCGGTCGAGAGCTGGCTGCTGTCTGCGGCAGTTGGCGAATCGAGTTTTAATGGTTGCCGTAGGTATGGAATAAAGGTCTCATGTAAGAGTGGCGACGTATTTAAATACCTACGAGGCGGCCGTTAGCGCTTCCGATAGGCGCGTGACGCAGCGCCACGACAGCCGCATACAAAACGACTAAGCTCGCCCCGGCTCACCAGGTTAGCATACTCGAACCTTCTATTCTTTATGACTTCAACTATATCTCCATACATTCGACTTAAGCGCCAATACAATACAACCATATTTACAACAAACTTTAATCCTTATTGCAGGCATGAGGCATGTTACTTGTTTATTTGCCACGTTGATCAGAATATTTTATTGTATGTGCTTACTATGCAAGGTTGATGTTACCATTTGACGTTGCTTATGAAGTAAAAAGTAAATATAAACTTTAACGAAGTTTTGTAAGTAAAGAAGATTATCGATGTAATTTTGTTTTACAAGTAATAATTAATTTACTTGTGTAGATACATATTAATGACATCAGCATTTAATCGCGTATAAGTGGGTTCGACAATGCGCTGAACTTGCAACAGCTTACTCCAAGTAAAAAGT
The DNA here is from genome assembly GCA_018239345.1 of Oxynetra stangelandi. NCBI lineage: Eukaryota > Metazoa > Arthropoda > Insecta > Lepidoptera > Hesperiidae > Oxynetra > Oxynetra stangelandi. The sequence goes on along the minus strand of DVPR01001948.1, from coordinate 6,896 downwards.
AGGAAGAGCGAGCAGCCTCCAAAACAAGTCTAAAGGCATGAAGTTAATCGAAGCAAATAGACTCGCAGACATGCGAGGCCCATTTGCGCGCCCAGTGGACTCTTATCGCCGGGGAACAGAGCTCATTGTTACTGCATTATATCGGTTATATTAAAATAATTGTAGAAAAATAATACAAAGAGTGTGCGGTGGACGGCCGCGGCGTGCGCCTCCGCTCGCAGCTCGCGGTCTCGCCTTCGATCGGATCGAGTCGCCGCACATTATTTTCACACGAGCCGTTTAAAATTTTAATGTGTGATAAAAAGTAATGAACAAATTCTCGGTCAGTTGTCATTATGGGTTCGACATAATTCAGCGTACAGCGGGCAGTAAAATTAAAAACGCGTAAAGGCCGCGGTGGGCTCGAGCCTTGCCGACTTCAATTAGATTTCGCGAAAGGCGAACAATAAGGAATAAAATCTGATCTTTTACGATCTCTCTGTCAAGCGTCGGTCAGTTGAACCGATCGTAAAAGCGGGAATGCAACGGAGCCGATGTTGCTAAAAAACCAAGAGCTGACCGATGGACCGAAGTCGACCCAAAACGGCCGAGGCGAAATTTGATGGGGTGGTTTATTACACCGAAAGTGGGTCACTCGCGTCCGACGCCCGCGAGTGGCCACAGTGGCGCCCGCAAACTAACATGTCCGCGGCAGAGACGACGCGACGCCGAGACCCTCCACTCATTAGCGCAGGAGCGGCAGGACGCGTAAGTACAAGATGTGCGTGGGAACAGATGCGCGTCACCTATTATTTATGCGAGCGGCCTCTCCGACGGATCGATTCAGTGCAAATTTTGATTCCGCAACATCGAATTCGCGGGCGTCCGTCGCACAAGAATACTCGCGGAATGCAAAACGGAATGTGGCTCAGTCTTTGTTGCGGATTCCCAGACGTCGGCGACGGCGAGAGGTAAAAAGCGGTCGCACGGACCGCCTTATAAATTATGAACCCCGGCGAAGGTTATTAGTTGTCGAAATGACAACGGTGGCGGGTCGCCGCGCCGAATGTGACACGGCTGTACCGTTAGAAAACCTAGCCAGTTCGAAAACGTAAAACGTAAAAACAGGCGAAGGGCGATAGGGACGAATATCCAGTTCCGCGGGCCCCTTTCTTGCGAGCCACCATTTAAATTCGAGGCCATCGTTAGGAACTTAATGCGAGCAACTAAAAAGAATCCAGCTAAATCTGTACGTATGACTAGTCAGAACAACATTGAAATGACTGACATATATATATATATATATAGAAGAACGCTTGTCACTTGTTATGCTAATTAAAGTAATTTATGCAACAAAAAAATTACTTCAAACACACGCAATATAATCGATATTTATCGCTGCACTGAATTGTTCTACAGTGCGTTCAGAGTCAATGACTTATAAGCAAAATAAAGTCTAACAATACTCGCCAAGTAATAATAATAACATTTACTTGAACGTTATAAAAATTAAATAGAAGCGCACTAGTCACGCAATTGTTCTTTATCGAAGATTGTCTTCGAACGTCATATATGTACATAGGTATTAAGCCCTTTCCTGCCTACGTACTGGCGTAAGTTCAATGTTATTGCACGAACGTACAACGGGCCTATTGACAACAATTGATACGCAACGATATTTAGCGTCGAGGCGTAAGATAAGTTATTTATAAGAACATAAAGAAGATCGCAGGTCGCGTCCCACGCGGCGTCGGCGTAGGTCGGGATACGAACATATTATTTAAATTAAAACGCACTAATCAGGGTGCGCCTAATACCTATATTGTTATTAGAACATCAACTCAATGGAGGATGATTGATGGGGGGCGCCGCGCCATCGCGCACCGACCTCCCCGGTGTCGCTGTAGCCGAGCTTGGCCCACGGGCTGCACCAGCTAATTCGCCGCGGTTCGTAATCAGCTTAGGTTCGAGCGAAGGCACAGCTCTGACCTCTGCGATCGGTCAGAATATAAATAACGGACCTTGATAAAATGTGTCCTGCATATTTCATTGTGTACATAGGTGCAATGAAATATTGCACCAGCTTATCTTGTTGGGAATTGTTACGCCGAGTAATTAATAATCTCGTTTGTAAATAAATGAGACGCAATTATTCTCAAGAGATGTACATCTTTCTTTATCGAAAACCAATACGGTCGAGTTTAAAATTGATTTATTAAGTATATTCACGGATTATGTGATAACCATCGGGCTTTTTCTGCACCGGCCTCGTGGAGAATTCCTATTGGTATATTTTTGTAAGAGATACGAATCTCATTGGAAACAAATGGTGACAATCCAAGGAGCATATAAATCATTCTGATATAAAGTAAAAATATTAAATTGCGACTAACCTCGAATACAGAACAAAGGTGTGTTAGGTAAAGAATCATGTATTGAATTCTGAATCAACGGATCGGCGATTCGCAAAACCGGCTTCCGTCACTATTAATAATGGTTGAGACATCGTTCTGCTCGTTCGAGAACAAGAGACGCAAGCGAAGTTCTCCCTTTTATATACGGTGGCAAAGAATTGTAGGTACAGGAGCGGCATGAGAGTGCAGAGGTTGTGAAATTGCGTGCGACCGCAAGACATCCGGCGCACAATGGCGCATGCGCTGGCCGACGAAAGCTCGCCGGATGCACGTAATGTGCAGATATCGAAGCGCGGGTTTATATGTTTATTAGTCGCTAGCGCTGCGGCTTCATCTGGCCCATTACCCGCTGGACTCGAAGTCACTCGACCGAACAATATTAACACGAACGGAAATTACGAAAAAGGTCACAGTAAATTTCTCAAATTACTCGATTTCTTGTAAATAAGTAAATAAATAGTGATATATGACACGTTGCACATACAGTGCCAGAGCGTGGCAACGTTAAGCTTGCGGAGACATGTTGATATATACACACTATATGTACATGTGTTCAATTAATGCAAATCAATCAATTGTCAAATCGATCGCTAACTATTAAACCATTACTTTTTATAGTGGCCGGTACACGGAAGTCGATCTGTAAACTATCAAATTACAGTGCAAAGACCTGTACGATGTTAGAAAAAATTATTGACCTCGTAGTAGTAAAAGTGTTATATTATGTGACATTTGACTTGCAGAGCTCGGGTGCGAGTCTAGCGACGGTGGGGGTATCGAATAAAGCGGTGTATCAGCTCGTTACCGCAGGCTGGTCGGAAGCCGTCCATGTGTGGGAGCCGCATAGTGCAGAACTGGTTCGTCTATGCGCTGCCCACTGAGATGGACCAATAGATCTCGTTTTACTTTTGTTGTCCCAGTACTTTGACATGGCAAGTGAGGTGATGTAGAACTTTCGCGGTTATATAGACACAAGCCGAGTGAATGTTAATGTCATTCTCTATAAACATTTATTCGAAATCAAAGATAACAAAATTGAAATGTAGGGAATAGGGAAATTTGGCCGAAGTGTTCATATTCGTTCATCTGATAAAGCTGCGTGTATTACGTAACATTTTATTATAAAAAGATCTTTGTTCAACGGTGCCGGTAATATCCGGCTCATAATCTCGCACTGCACCCAAATTGCTTTCTCAATAAAAGCACTGAACATGTCAAAATACGACTCATTTTCTTGCCGTGAAAGAACCTCTTTGTATGGCACCAATTTCGTAAAATATGGCGGCAAGCGTTCGATTCCTTTATTCGAATATAAACGGTCAACGGTAATAATAACGTACCTATACGAAACTCAATCACGCAATGTAATATATATTGTATTCACGCGTATATACATATGTGTACTGAAGGCTTCCGATAGCTCACGTTTAAAAGTAGACTTGGTCTATAGGAAATTTATTGCGCGACCTTCAACACCAAACAACGCTTGATAGGTTAATTGCTATGAACAGATTAGCTTTTGGCAGTTTTTTCGCGTTCCAAAAACTGTAGCTCTTTGTTTATGGTTCATAATTATAATTCAGCGGCGAGGCAATTACACGGCCTGTCATTATGTTGAGTAAATAACTACTTACTTATGCATTCGCAAATGAAGTGAGCTGACATGATACCTATCGTTACACTGATCCGAGACTCCCCCGCTTAGGTATTTATTTATTGATTGGTAAATTGACGGCGAAGCAAATAAACGATAGGTTAATTTATCGCTATATTTCATCGCCCAGTTTCTCAGAGTGCAGTCGAACAAAAAGCTTTGGGATAGTATTATTTACGGTAACGGAAAATTAAGATTAATATCTGTGTTTTTTGTGCCATCCTCCGATGACTGATGATTATGATTTGAGGTCATTAAGAACCTCGATCAAACGGTTCGCGTGTGACCCCAGCCTGCATCGGTGCAGTGCTGACGCAATGCGTCGCAAAAAAACCGTATAACATCCCTCCAAACGGTCACTACGTCTGAAGATGATACGCCTTCAATAATCAACATTGTTATGAATCATGACAAGTACACAAATACATATAATGGTAAAATACTATTAAATTAAAACCGAACACCGTAGAATGTTCTCGAATTCTCGAAACGATTTCTAAATGTAAAAAGTTGAACACTTGCATCGCGGGACATGTTCGTGTAGCATACTCGGATGTTTAGATGTCTCGTTTCACCTCTAGGCGCAACCTACAAGCAACGTGGAAGTCCAAACCAACGAACAAAACAGCTCGAGTAGCGCCGCGGGTTCTAATGCTAGCGCGTATATTATAATAATAAGATAATAACACGTCTGGGCTAAGCGGTACGGCGAATCGGCTGGTTTTTTCTTCGGGCCCGGCGTTGCCATGTCTGTCTCGCTGATTTATCCGCCCAGTTTAACTAGTTCAAGGTTGTTCGAGATGTCGTGTTCGTGAATGGGTGGCTTTATTATTTTTGCGCCAGGTCGTCTTTAGGTCACCGAAGTCACCCGTAGCCGGAACGGACGCCGCCCTGATATACACAAAGAGCGGGTGTTGACGATTCTATAGAGCATTAAGTCTATAGGTATCTTAAGTATCCTTGTCGATGCGATACAGAGAAGTCACAAACGTTATTTATTGGTGTCACTCGTAAATATTAAACAACCAATTAGTTTTATAAGAAAACAAAAAAAATAGACCATTATGGTTTAGTTTGGTCATTTATTACAACAAAAAAAACACCAATAAAAGAGCCGATTTGAAATTAATTAACTACTTATGTTAATAAGTGTGTGGGGTCGGTCCGCAATGCAGATTTAATTGTGGCGAAACATCACAAAAAGTGGTCTCGAATGACGAAAACATTTTGTTATTTTGTAACCGGGTGCATTGCACTTAGAATTGACCGCTTCGGGATGGCAGCACGAGGGCGCGACCTATATGCTTCAATCGAAGCGTAAACAATTATGAGAGTTTTGAACAAGCCACGTGACCGCTGCGTCACGGCCGGTGACTTACTTGGGGGCCGCATATGCTTAAGGATAATATAAAAGGTGAACTAATCCGATACGAAACAAAAAACTAAATTGAAATGCCAAAATGTATTTTTGTTATAATTTTATTTATTTGGTTATTATCAAAATAGTTGATGAATGTAGACTTTATGTCTTCAGGTTTAAGCAACGCGAGGCTCTCTTCCAGGATTCTCAAAGTTAATGCATAAATGTGCAATGACATTCCAAAAGTAAGTTGTATGAGTGCTATTAGACTAGTGTACCAGGATGTCAGCGACACGCGAGTGGCTAGCGCGAGGAACGATATGACATTGGCGACGGCCGATCGCCATTTGGAAAGACCACCTTGCAACTTCGTCCGAGACAAAGTGACTTACATATAACATTGTAAAAAAAAAACAGGCCACCGGCGAGCAGTAAGTTATCCATGTGCATAATATATTAAGATAATCCGTGTGCAAGATATCAAAATAGCTGTCAACCGTCGGCCGCGCTTTGATCTATGGCGGGGTGCAGTGACGACAGAGGTTGCGAAAATTGCGACAAAAAATTAACAGATTGATTGAACACATGATTTGATCACTCGCTTGTTTACACTTAATATCGGCACGTTTCGGGATTTAACGTTGATTTATATACATAGTCTCTAAGTAAGAAACGTGGTACAAATTTTTTTGAAAGGGCACATATGAAATATATATATATAGTATTCATTTTTACTTGTGTTTATTTTATCGTTTTTTTTTTAATTTTTTCTTTTTATTTATTAAATTTTATGTTGTTTTTTTTATTTATGACGCTTACCACAATTTTTCACTTACTCCAAGGGTTGACTGGTAAAGAATGCCACTAGGCATTAAGTCCGCCCATTTTTAATTAACCATAAAGGGTAGATAAATAAATATGATCTCAAAAATATCAAGTCAAGAATACCACTGAATATTCAAGTATGCCGTTTTCTTTATCCATCGGTGCCGATCGGCTCGTTAAGAATGATAAATTAATTAAATTAATTGAACAATAATTGGTCCCTAGGAGCATTAAAATGACATTAATAGCTGTGAATAAGAACTTTAAAATACGAACAATAACGCTATGCTTTTAAAATTTTCATGGTCAGAGTAGGCTGTTATGTTATTTAGAATGTTGAAGCGTCCAAGTATACCTGGACCACGCTGACGTTATTAGATTTACGTTTAAAAACGATAAAAATCTAAATGAATTGCGGAACGTTTTGTTAAGAGTCTCATGTTTATGTGAAATAAATCGTTGGAAGATACGCCGGTCACATCAAACGGCGGTCGCTATGAGCCCGTGTGCTAGTTTAACCTGATCCCTAGAACTGTAACATTTCGTTTATAATTATACGAGATCGTACAAGCTTATAAAGATCGTGTTAGCATGGTTAAGGCTCCGATTCTTCGGGCTACGTGCCACATTCGAATATGGAAATAGACGATCCTGCGACACAAGC
>DVPR01001947.1:0-10147 GCA_018239345.1 Oxynetra stangelandi | reverse complement strand
GATAATTATACTTCAATAAGTTTTCTATCATCAAGTGGTAAAAGGGGGGTCCACTTGACGTGATTTGACTCATATGTCTATATATATTCTAGACAAGAAAAAGTGACATGACTACAGCAACCACTGTCGATCATTGGACGATTTTTTTGAAAATTCACCACAAAAAAGTTTTCAAAGAGAAGCATTTTTAATGTAAAAATACATAGTCAGTCCATTAGATAGATATAAGTTATAACAGAAAGGAATACATATATATATATAATATTTATTATATTTTTGTTTACTAAGTCCTCTCCATGTTTTTTGTTCTAAGCGCCAAGACCACAAGTTGCAACAAGGGGTCGAATAATACTCGCAATATACTATTCACGGGAAACATATGTTTTGTTTTTAACATTAAAAGAACATTTATATTGTGTATATAGGTTGTATATTTGTGATATAGGGATAGTATAATTACTTGTATGGCTGGTTTGGAAAGTATAAAGATATGTTTAACTAACAATTAAATTATCTAGAAAGTCACAGACAATAACAGAAAGTATGTCATTTGTTTTTCATTGCCAAATACTAGTATAATATCCTTCTTTATTAAATATTTTAAGCACTTAAAATAAAAGTTATATGACAATGCTTTACTACGCTGTGACATGAAATAAATGTGTCTTTATTATGTCTTTTTACTTATATGCAGTTTATAAATATCTTAAATAATATATAGTTTTGATGAATATAAACAACGCAGTAATTGTGTTTCGGTGTGAAATTAATAATTTTAAAAAGTCTTTAAATCTCTAACGATTTCTGTTGGTAAAATTTGTCAGTGAATAGGCAGCTTTATCCTAAGGTAACAGCGCGGTACCTTTGATTTGTTGCAATATACATTAGCCTTATACCAAATATAGTTTACTGGGGATATTGCCCTTCTCTTAATTACTACGCAAATCTTTAGCACAGTTATTGTAATGTGGAATTTTAAATTAATAAAATACAATACTTATAAAAGAATAAATTTAAAAAAACCTTAATCCTAAGCAGTTTCAAAGTTCATTTAAAGAAAAGTAACATTAGATTTAGGAATTAAAATTAATACATAAATTCCTAAGTGTTTACAACGCCATCTATCTGTGGTTGGATAAACTAAGTATTGTAAACCGCATTTCTGTCAATTAGTAAAAGATTTGCGGCACAGTTCATTTATAAATCAGTAAGTTTAAATAGGCCTACAAATATATTATTTATATGCAAATTTGCAATATACAATAAATGTACAATCTTAAACGATGTGGACCCCAACTATGGACTTATTTGTGGCGAAAGCACTTCCTTGCGCTTGTGGAAATATGATTTATGGTACCACCAATGAGTTTGTCCCTGTCAGCAAAATAACTCACTAATATTATCAATTATATAATACATGCATACTACTAACACACACTACTTAATGCACGTATATTCTAGAGGTCGGAACCTCGTGGCCATACAAATATATCGAAACCCGTAGAATGGAGGCCGTTGCAATCTGCATTCGACGGAATGCAGAGATTTGCATCAAGATAATATACAAGAATTTACGTAAGTTGCATAAATATCAAAATGTATATTCATACAAAGATATAACATAAAATTCCGTTTCATTCCAGTTCCATTTTTAAACTAGTAAAACAAAAACGTTTTTTTTTATTGCACAAAGAGCCAACTGCTACTCTCGAGAGAACCAAAGGCCTCGTTTTTTCTTCAATCAAATTAGGACAGTAAATAAAATACATAGAAAATTATGATTTCTAGAATTATAAAATGCCCCTAATTTCAAAAACCATCGACTCCGATCAACCATAATCCTTTTAAAGGTTACCAAATTTAAAAAAAATATTCTCAACCATAGATTATTTGGTTTCACGACAAAATTCTCACAATCAACAAAGCGATATACTCAAACACAGTATACACACATCCAATTACATTCGTTTGAATTTATTTATGGGGATACAGATAATCTATCTGAGTGCTTGCATTGTATACCATAAGGGGTAAACCATTAACCCTATAGGTATATCTCACACTATCGAATCCTTAGAACAACATCAATATCAGCTCACTCTTTCTTCTTTATAGAACCGACACTAGATTCACATGAAGAAGCACAAATACAGAAATACTCTTTCATGAGACTTATTTAAAATACCATTCCAATAGATCATTCCAGAAGACCATTCCAGAGATCACTCCAGAAAAATAATCGATACGTTCTTGGAATTTTATAAATACATACAGACATATGTATGTTTACTGCACACCAAATCATTGTTTATTATTTTATTTGTTTATTTATTTTTTATTGTTTATTTTACAATAATTGCTATCGGCTTACGTCATCAACATTTCGTCCTATTATACATATGTATGTTGCCTTTTCTCATAAACCACTCGGTTTAACGGATACCACCCGAGTTTATGTTGTTAACTTTTCTTAAGTCAAGCGTAGGAAAGAGCCATGCAGGAGATGTAAGTGATCACTGCAGCCCATAGACATGCGCACCAATCTCAAACAGTAACGCAGGACTAGGACCATTAGTTTAAGTTCGTATGGTGTTATTATAATAAGTGTTTATGAGATTATTAGAAACTTTACATAAGTTAGAATAACAGCAGTTAATAACCGTTAGTCCTATTCTCGACCACTTACTGAAGATTTGCTTCTCTTGAGAACTGAAATGGCGGCCTCTAGTAAACACTTGGACCAACTACACTCTTCAGAACGAATCACATTGTCATAATAACGACTGCTTCACGGCAGGAATAGGTGTAGCGGTGGTACTTCCCCGGGCGAACGGTATATAGGTTTTTTTTTTTTATAGTGTCCCTCTGACATAATCAGAGACCTTACTTTGTCTACTGTTTCATACCAGTTCTCGCTTTTGCTTCTACTCTTACTTTAATTCTTGATACCTATTCTCTCTTTTATACTCCTTTCACACTTTCTGGGGGGGATTACCCTAACAACTATTTGTATCTATGTATGTATTATAAATAAAAACCGTATACAGGTTCTACCACCAATCACCTAACTGAACATCTGTGAGTGTACGTATTCGCGTTCATAGATCCAACGCGAGACCCCGCTTCCAGTGGCCACGGAGCCGAAAGCGACCTTTAAAGGCTAGGTAATGTTAGATTAGATTTGCCCCGATGTCGATGCGTGTAAACCATATAAAGCTTATAATAGTCAATAGCTATTCAAATTCAAATAACTATATTTAATAGCGAAATATTGGTGGATGTAAGCTATAATTGTATAAGTACCTACATTATGAATGTTATAAAATGATTCTCGAGCGTAATAATAAAATTGTATTTTTAATGAGCTTAGACTTAAAGTTGGTTTGACTGATCCGTTGGTGAAGTGGTTAGCGAACATGACCGCTGAAACGGGTCGTCGATTCGATTCCAATCCAGGATAAATATATGTAATGAACAGGACTATTTGTTTGGGTGTAAAAAATCTATATAAGTATATATTTATCTATAAGTATGTAGTTCATAAGCCATCTAGTTACATTAACGGGAACTCCTTGAGTGGCTTCTTTGGGACCAGATGGCTGTGTGTGGAAATGTCCCAAGAGTTTGTTACTTTAGTTGATTAACTTAGTTCCCTTTTCATGCTAGATAAAAATACATACTTTTTTATACATAATATTTATATAAATACCTAGCATAATTAAATAAAAAGACAATAGACATGTAATGAAATTATTTTGACAATTTTATAGTTCTTAGGAATGTATTTGATAGAGCATTTTATTTATAAATAACCCACTTCCCCGCTCCGGAAATATGCTTCCGCGAGAGAATAACATGTTTTTGTGAAAAGCAGAGCGGGCAGGAAATAAAAACATTTTTAGACAAAAACGTGGCCTACACTTAGCGAACCAGTTGAGCGGTTTCAACGTCAAGAGTAACAGACAGACAGACATTGTTACGTCTATAATATTGTGTATATATTTTGAGCGTTGATCTCGCTGAAGTGAGTGCGGCTCGTAAGCGATTTATAAGAGTAAGCCATCGGGCTGCAGTGGGTCGTCACTTCGGAAGAAACGCGACCAATGTGTAGACAAATCTTCAGATAACACTCCTCAAACCTTCAGACAAACGTGATCGTCACGTTCGTATCTTCAATCCGTTCAAGCACCGCTTAATCAGTAATGCTCTGTACTTAAAAAATATCTGCATAACTGTACATTTATACGTATATATGTATTTATCAGCGGTCTAGCTACCATAGTAGTCTTCTCATGTCCCAAGATATCAATATTACTATGCTAATATTTAACAATATCTCGTGTTGTTTCGAAACAACTCATTAACGGATATCAATAGCACTCGGTATACTGATGATACCGAACAAGAAGTGAATTGACAAAAAGTATGCTAACATTTAACTGGAAACAAGCAAAAACCGTTTCACAACTAACCGTGCAGCGGTGTGGTCGGTGCAGCGCGAAGTTTATTAATGTTCAACAGATTAATACATAGACTACAGTGCATTAGTTATTTGCCGATAAAGTCAAAAGTCGTACACAATTTGCTATTGCAGCTAGTGTCTAAATATTCAGTTTGTATGTAAAATTCCTTATATCCAATTTAGCATAACGGTTATCTTGGCAGTGCTTAGCACGCGATTGTGGGTTGGATTGTGTAGAGCAGACAGGAGTAATTTTATATAAAGTCGGTCATCTTCACCTCGTCTCAGCTATCTATGGATATAGGCTTCCCGTAATACGGACGCTGTCTCCTACTGTCTTTGGCTGGGATTATTACAAACAATTGGATGGACATATGTGTGTATGTATGTAGGAGAAACCTTTAAGATGTTACAAGAAATAATTCGTTTGTAATTTTTTTAAATAGATTCAGTGTTAACACGTTCAAGTTCTGAGAATGCTGTAGACGAATGTAATTGGGATACATAACACAATTACAAATATAAAGCGTTAAGTTAGTTCAAACGCGGGTCAAAATCAAACATCGAAAATTATATTCGAGTGTTATATAAACAAAATCAGCAAGATTTCGTTTAAATAAAAACTACCAAATATTTCCTTCTTTTATTACCGTTTAAATAAATAAATTTCTCATAAAAAACATCTACTTAATCGAAAATATTAAATGCAACATCCGTTTTCGTTATTTCCAATTGAAAGTGAGACATTCGTTTTCAGCTATTCCAGGGCGTTCAATTTAGAAAGGTATGTTAACATTCTAGTGAATCTCGTAACATTTGCAACGTCCTAGTCGCTGTAACATAACAATATCATTAGGCGAGCCCACGAGCGCATTCGGTGTCACTCTCCGCACATAAAATAGCGTAAAGGTGCATACACACCTATCCACAGCCCTCATAACTATGACAATGCATTATTTTTCTTTCCAATTCTTATTTTATACAATACAATTTGATGCAAACGTTGCTAAGCCATATATAAGTATATAAACAATTTGAATCCTTCTTAATTCTGATAATGTGATTTTTTTGCCCCTATGGACAAAATTGACTCAATATTCAACCGGTGGTCGTGGGTTCGATTTGCTCAGGACAGAAATGCGTTATACGATTATTAATTCAATTTCTCTTTTAATCGAACGTAAGTAATACATAAATTGAGGTTTTAATTTAATGTTATGTTCATCCCATGATTCGTAACTATAATTGGTTTATAAATAGGGAAGTGACCCGACGGGATCGCGATTGTCATTTTTCACCCAGCGGGCCCACGGCAAGGACCCAGTTGTGGTTTTCCATAACTCTCTGTTATAACGGCTAGACTGTTATTCAATCCACTTTCTTCGTTGCAGAGCAATAATATAAAATTGACTTTGGGTAACGACAACCAATCCTAACATAACTTTGTTACTATTTTGTTCAGCACACTCAGGGATATAGTTGAACTCTATAATTTAAGACCCCCAAACGGTGGAATGACAAAGCCCCAATTAACTATAGAAAAAGAACCAATACTGCTGTAATATAGAGTGTATCGCCGTCTGTTAAGAAATCGAAATCAATAAGAAAACAGACAAATATTTTATCCTAATTTTCGATTATATTATAATAATATTTATAAAAGTAATTCTTTCTAACATCTTAGAGAGGCTTGAGGACGTTTGTGCCCACAGAATCTAGTTCCAATTCATCATATAGTCCTATTGCTTAGAAGTCTAGAATTTTATTTAAAGCGATGTGCTTAATTTCACCCGAGTTATTAAATTGATAACCATAGCTCACTATAAGTTCTTAAATTAGGACTTTGTTTAAATTGAACAAACCTATTGTGTCTGCATCTTTTCTCGGGTCAGAGCTTTCAGGTGTCGTAATAGTCGGGTACCAAATTAACGCAGTTCTGATATATATCTGACTGAATAATGGGCCGATTGTAATGTTTTCCGTACATTAACATCGCTTAAGGAACTTCTAAACAAGAAAATATTACTTAAGCAAGCACTAAGTCATCCTAGTCATTACGTGTGCCACGGCGGAATAAGTAATGTTATGATTAATTATAATAAACTGAATATAGTAAGGCTAGCTTCATATGGAATCGCTTTCAAACTTTGCGTAGAGAATGGAATATAATATGAAATTTACAACCGATGAATCATCGCCAATTCGGACCTAGGACGGCCTTATGTCCTTAAAATATCGTAAGTGAATATATCTGTTAAAAACTTCATGGTCATCAAATAAGCTTGATTCTTGGTACACTTCCGTGCAGTTAATGGAAATTGATATACAATTTACCATCTCTGAGTCACCGTCATTTTAGTCTTATAATTCTAATATGTCCAAATTATATGTTAATATGCTTAACATACATTAATAAGCATAGATTTCGTATATTTCCGCTGAGAAAATGAAAAGAAATATCCTAACTCTGACTGATCCCCAATTTAGTGGTAAAAACCTCTTAGGTTCCTTGAATATAAAAAATGTAACTATATGTATATCTGGTAATATGCTTTATAAACATAAAATATGATTAACACCTGATACATTGGTATATTCTGATATAAATATCTGATAAGAAAAACACGCTGAAAAATCTCTACCGAAAGTTAAACTTACTCAGTATCAGCCCAGGTAAGTGGAGTAAGTATCGCATTATGCAACCCACAAAAGCCCAATAGGACACCACGCTCAAAACCCAAATAGGATGTCATAGGTCGGAACAATTTATAAGTAAATTAAATATTTATGTATTTAATATCAGAACAACACTAATGCAACACTAAATACACCAATACATATAATAGTCACTACTGCTGGTGACTCATATTTTTTTTGAATATTTCTCATTGTGATTTTTGGTCCAATTATTATTTTCTAATTAAACTATACAATTTAATCTCAAATAAAAGTCCATGACTTCTTTAATGGTGCTATTGCAAACACATCAGAAAAATGCAAAACGATTATATGTAATGCTATTATAATTAGACTCTACATAAGCAGAGTATTCTAGTATGGACTCAAACTTATAACATTACTAGATAAATATAATTATATTAAATAGTAATTTACAACTCGATACCCGACGTCAGTAGGTATCGGTAGACAATGTCGGTCTCACTTGTAAGTACCCGCGCAATCTTTATATCATTTACAAAGCAAAGCCTAGAGCCAGTACACACTGGTGGAAAGATTAATCGGGAAATATTATATTCTCTTACTCTGCCGTCTGTTAAAAATTGTCATAAAATTGACAGAGACAATGCGAATGTTGATGGACGTAGGTGCCGAGGGAAGCCAAGATTCTTATATCTGAAGCAAATAGGTCAAACACTGACCGATAGCGAAGTCAGGAGCATCCAAAACCGGCGTGTATACATGAAGAGCGTGGTGAATGTAGACGAAGCGTGTCAGGTTTGTAAGGACAGGGACCTGACGTGATGGATGTTTTTGTTATACATTTGACAGTTAGACCGTCTAGTAGAAGTAGTATCTGCTACAAAGTAAATAGTCTACATAAAAGTGAGTACGAAATATAAATCAATATATTGCGATATCTTCACCCATCTAACTCCAAATAAAGCCAGATGTGACCAGACAGCTAATAAACTACATACACATAAAGATATAGATTTTCTTTTACGCCCATGCACAGGACAAATGCTCACCACAAAAAGTTTCCTGGATGGGAATCGAACCCAAGACCTCTCAGCAATTAGGTTCGCTAAACACTGCATCAACAGCCCATTTTTCTATGTATGAAAGTGTGTGTATCAAATAGTGCTGTAAACGCTTCGTTGAGACTGTGAGAGTAGGTATCCTAATGCTCTCATAGTCTCACTACTGAGCTATTATAATACGTAAATGAATATCAAGACGCAAACTTAGTAACTGGATATATCGCATTATAAACGAGAAATAATAAATGAAAACTTGTAGAACTTGATTAGTTTTCTATTAGGATCTTTGGTGAAATTGGACGCTGAAAATAGTAGATTCCTTATAACGTTCGTTTTAAGTTTCGCCAAAAATTTATATTTACCCGTCACTTGGAGAAACAAAGATAAATATAGACTATAACATATCTAATGACCAATAGACATTTTTAACAAGTCGAGAAAATTTTGTCAAAATATCCAATCCCGGTTACGCCTGTAAAAAGGTTACGCAGAATAAATAAAAAAACTGCCACTAAAAATGGCTTCTCATGCCCGTGAGTTCAACTCTTAGCCAAATAAATACAAACAAATAGGAGTGGGGAATGACTATTAAAGCGTAAATCGAAACGTCAGGTCAATCCATCGACAAAACTGTATCAATCAACCTATAGTTTTCGAGTATTTGATAAAAAAAGAGTACCTATTTAATAAAAAAAAAATACCGTACAAAAAGCACCACGTATACGCAGTGTCAAAGATGGCTCGAGAGGTCGTCGGGCACAGTAAGAGTACATTGCGCGCGGGTTTCCTAGTTTCCCGCAGTGAAAGGCCCGCGAAGTATTGTGCAACTATCCGAGAATAAATCTTCAAGGAGGCCGTAACTCCCGGTTCGGGCCATTATCGGTTTTAACGGATTAACCAATCGGGATATTACGCGGTGCCCATGCAATATATCTACACGCTACAAGTAGAAACATCTGATTAATAATCGTTCTAATAATGATGTTCTGCTCGTCAGTTAATAACCGGGGCTTTGAATTATTCAGATTGGCGGTTTGCACGGAGAAATAATAACCCAAAACGCTGTATTCATTGAGGTTTAAATTTTATTAACGTAGCTCTTTTGTTTTTATCATTACCATTTTTTTCTTTTGTTTCCTACTGCAAAAGTGTGCATAATTATGTTTCAGCACACAAAATAAAATAAAATCTTTCCTCTTTCTATCTGTTTAATTTTTAGCAAACGTCGGTGATTTAAGTAAGCATTTATGCATGAAGCGGCGTGTATGCATGAGGAGAGTGATGAATGTAGACGAAGCGCGTCAGGTTCGTAAGGACAAGAACATTTGGCACTTGGTGCTTTGTGCCCACCCAGTTCAGGACCAGGCGTGATGGTATATTGCGTCGTTGCTATTGCAAGCAAGCAGAACCGTGGGTTTAACCCACGAAGAAAATTCAATGCGTCGCGCCTGAGCGCTTGGCATGCACCTGGCATATGCATGCCGTAGGTATAAGATATGCGCTGAGCGGCAATAAATCAGTAGGCACGACCTAGGTCGATGCCCACAGGGTCCACTGTCAGCATACCTAATAGCACTAAAATCGTGTGCTGTTAGTATTTATAATATCTTTAGGCAGATATCTAGACATTCATTTAGTTACCGGAAAAAAAAGATATTCATAACACATACAGTTGTAAGTATCATATGTATTCTATACAGATGTACAATATTGCAATATTAAAGTTATATATTTATTTTTTATGGTAAAATATATAAATCGATATTAATTGTAACTAGAATACTATGTTTCATATTAACTGAAAAGCACTGTTTAATTTTACTTTTGTTTTTGTTAAGTAGTGTTAACAACTTTCACTATTTGATGTAATAAATAAAATAAATAACCGTCACGCCAGGTCCCTAGCGGGGTAGGCAGAGAGGACCGAGTGCCAAACATCTCTGTCCTTACAAACATGACGTGT
>DVPR01001946.1:0-10148 GCA_018239345.1 Oxynetra stangelandi | reverse complement strand
ACCCTCGTCATGCCCCCACCCCACGATCCGCTTTACTGACTCCGCATTTTTTCTCATAATAATAACGTCGAAAAAAATCGCACAAAAAATCTCGACAGACGCGGCGATTCTCGTTCCGTCCCATCCCTATGCTGTGCCATTCCTTTTTTTCGTGTCGTACGCCACGGAATTCCAAAATTAAATTTGGAATAGAACCGAATGTACCTACCTACTTTCAATCGGTTTTATTACTCTTAAAATAATAGCATACATACATATGTTATCGGACAAAAGACATACGCAAACATAAGCACAATACATAAAACGTGTAGGCGTACACGACCATAGGCACTTTAAAAAGTGGATTTCGCCATAGTATTTCACCAGTTACAAAGTAAACTTAAAAGGCTTAAATTATATAACAATAGACAATAGACCGCGAAATAGACCGATTAGAAAATTTGATTGTAACACGATTCACTGGCCCAAGTTTCGGTGCAGCATTTTATTAGACAAAGTAAATCAACTAGTCTTAAACCTTTTACCGACAGATGCTTCGTCTTATAAACTTTAATAAGACGTACGTCCCTTGGAAAAAGTTGGATAAACACTATTTTACATAATGTTTATAGATAAATTGCTTAACCACTCGTTTCTCTCTCTGTAGTCGTGCGCTCTTGGCTGAGCCTATTTAATACCTACATACCCACATATAATACTAAAGTGTGACTTAAATTATAACCAATATGAATTCTTGTTAATCGAAAATTCCCTTATAAGGAACGTCACAGAAATTGTACACAGTTCGGCCAGGACTATGTTCAATTTTACAATGTTACATAAAACAAATATCAATTTATCAATTTTATTGGAGGAGAAAATATGTTCTCAGGAGTAGCGAAGCGTTTGTTACCAACCAATCTTGTATAGTCCACATAAAATATTTCACTGTAACTACATAGGTACCTACACCTTTTAACGTAATAATATACTGCTTAAACTGAAGTTCTTAATAATCTTACAACCTATTACCAATAAGAAAATAAAAGTATTACTAAAATCTAATATAAATCTATCGAGCACTACATCCTAATCTAATGTTATGTTTTCTTACTAGAAATTATTTTCATTTTATTCGTTTAAATCTTGCCTCTTATTAGTATCATTTCCAAGAATAAAATATTCTGATTGGATTTTCCATTTCAATTTTATAATTAAATATAAGTTCCAATTCAATTTTATTATTAAATATGATAAATATCATCAGCTCAATAAACGGAATGAAATTACCATTTGAATTCATATCATTTCATCGTCACTTTACTTCCAAAACTTAAATGTTAAATGCCACCTGTTACCAAGTTGACAAATAACTATAATAGGAATCTTAGTGTAAGCTACTCATCAATAGAGGTCAGCAGTGAGTACATTTTTAAGTTTGTGTTGTGATTGTAAAGTTAGTTCAGCAAAGTGTGAGTAGATGGTGCTGTTTTATGCGTACACTATTATTATTGAAACGGAATTAATTCTATATTATTATAGTAGAATATTTTTTCCCAACTATTAAAATATTATTATAGTAGAATATTTTTTCCCAACTATTAAATAGTTTGTAATAGAAAATGTATATTTAAAACTACAGAAATTAAAATATTGTATTGAGAACTATTAAACATTTTATATTTTCCATACAGGAACTTTCCAGAAATAGTTTATTATGCTTTCAGATAAAAGTGTCATAAATATATAATAACAATTATTTCTTAGTTATATTCACGATTATTAGGTATTTGTAACATAATGCAGCGTTACTTTATAATATAGTTTTATAATTATAACCCTCTTCCTATCTAATCGTGTTGTAAACCTTAAAACGTTGTAAATCTTTCTTCCGGCCACAAATATATTGTGATCGTTTTTTAAGTATTATGCATGTTGTAATTACCTATAAGTGAGATTATATGTATTTTACTTTAAATTACTGTAGTTTTGTAAGTTATAGCATATTATCTTGTTGGTAATTCTTAAATAGATAAATAAATAATTAACCTTATCGATTCCCGATAGTAAAACATTGTGAATATCCATGCGAGTCAACCGAATGCAGCGCCGGATGCTCTCAGATACCGGCCTCGTGGTAAGCGCCCGTAAATTATCCGCCATCACGTCACCCTTGCTTGTCGCGCTTCCTTTTATATTCCTGTTACTAGATACATTCACATGAGTCGTATTTTGATTTTAATGGTCTGAAATTGAATGTTAATGTTGATAATTAAAAAACATACTTTAAATTACATATTAATTTCTATTTGTGTTTAAATATTGACACTGAGGCTTTTTAAATTCAAAATATTTTATTTTATTGAAATGTGTATTTCTCTACACATCTTATCTGTCTATTTGTTGGCAGTCACTATCCGTTCGTCTATATTATTTTGAACACTGTTTATTGCTGGTTTAAAATCAATTGGAATAATGGTGTCCTTACGTAAAAGTTACATGATGTCCACTTGATAACTTGTTTCATCGTATGCTACCAAAGATTTTAGTTCTTAAACTTTAACATAGATGTCGCTATACATAGTAGTCTCGTATTTTACCTGGAGATGGCGCTTTGCACATTTAGGTGATAAAAAATAAAATTATTTGAATGTTGTACTCTTTATGTACCTAACGAATAATTTCATAAATTATATTTCAATACTTGTTAAACATTATGTTGAAATAGGGATGCACAACAAAATCCCAAGTAACTTATACTTTTATACTTACAAATTAAGTAAGTAGCTACTATCTACCTACACTCATAGGTAGGTAATAGCTACTATCTACTTTTTGATTCCCTGTATTTTATTGTAATACCTAAAAGAAATATGAATAATAAGTACATATAAGTAGAAAAGTTACTTCTACCAAACGAACGTTGAAGTTATGGATATTAGGTAACTTAAAAAAAATAAATTATTATATTTTATAGTACCTATGTAAATTTGCGAAGCATGAATATTAAATTTACCATAATATTGGATCGGTGACTGCATTCCCATACCGCATAGGGTTGTTATAACGCATGATCTGTAGTTGTTCGCTCACGAAGTTCAAAACATGTGCAATTACAAAGGTGTCGGCGCTAGTGTCTCCTCATAAATCACCTCTGCACGATATAACAATTAGCCGGCATGATAGCAATGTTAATTAAACTGCTATGATACTGAGACCGCATTCAGTAACACACGACAGCCTAGAATGTCGACGTGTAACACATAGGTACCTACATATGTTGGTGTGTAAAACCCTATAGAAGTAACTAGAGGCTAATTTCGTGCACGCCTTATTTGCCTAAAATGATCTTGTCTCAGAACTCTAGATTAAAGGTAGAACCTCCTGCAAGAACCGCCATCGAGAAACTTGTATATGCTATTGAGCAATAATGCTTTTTATACGGTTGTGATATAGAGGATGCGTCACACCTAACGGATACCTTCCTAAATTTATATTATCCAAGTTTATATGAGACCTAAGGTGTTTTTTTTAACAGGTAGAAAATGTTTGATGAACACCAGTGATCAATTAATATTACGTAGCCCCAATGAAAACTTCCTGCATAATGTGAAAAAATATTATTAGATGTAAAATTTCTGTGGATTTTTTTCTTACAGTAGGTACCTACCTACGTAGGTAACCATTAAACAAAGCAAACTATTCGAAATTAAACAGAAATATAAATTATTCATATTAATGATTTTTTTGACATAAAATATTTATAAAATTTCCTAATTTTGAGATATTGCAATTTTTAATTCGAGATAATCAAGGAAAAAAATACATTTCAAATAAACAAGTTTCAGTTTTAATTTATTACCTTTAAAATTAACAATACGCACCTGACAATTTCGTAATCGATTCAAATCAATTGAATCAATCATAATTAATACTGTAATAAAAATGTCATCCCATAAATAACTCTCGTATCAACGCGCCCTTGCTTGAAGAGCGCTTCGATGGTGGTGCATTTCTTACCTTCGATATAGCAATAAATATTAAAGAGTAAATTAATCATTAACACAACAATTGTAATTGTTAATCTTTACACAACTGACATACTTCAAATTCATATTCTGGAAAACACCTGCACAAGAAAAAACATACCAGACGCGTGGCGCGACGTCCGTTGAATTTATCACTATTTTATTAATACTAGTTTTTATTTTATTCCGTTGTCTTTATTCGTTGAAAAACATAATATATTTTATTTCTAGCTTAATATTATGTTAAACTTAATTGAGTAGCTTTTTATTTTGTCTGAACATATTATAAGCTATATTTTTGTAAGCGGTAAGCTATGAACACTGTAGTGTTGGTAACTGGCCTCTTATCGACTATGAGTGGATAAATAATAAAATCTTCATCAGTATGCTATTGCAATTATATAATAAGACAAATGTTCGAGTATAGTGTTATTAAAATTGAAACAATTTTATTCGTTATAAGCATACATAAGTGTAATGTACCTTTATACATAATTAGACATAATGAACGTCATACAACGTTTTAGTTGACAATAATTCATCTTCTTGTCACTTTTAGTAATCTTACATAAATTAAGGTACAATACAATATAAAGAAATTCTCGATTCGTTCAAAATGTTCCTATATTAATTAAATTTTCAATTGTCTTATCTTTTTGAATACTTAAATTTATATTTAAAAGTAACAACGCTTCTATTATCCGGCAAAAGTAGCTCATATATTCAATAACCTGACTTCATATTTTCAATTTGTATAGTTTCTCCTTCATTCGAACATTTGAAACCTGCATTGCACTTGATTTAATCACTTTACCAATCGTTACACCTCCACTGTAAATTATTTATATGGGATAGCAAGAAAGCACCTAATGCATACCTACTGAAATTATTCGATATAGTTATTGTTAATAAAACTGAAGTAGGCGCGTGTAGAGACGACTGTTCTGTATTTCAAATACAATACATCAACCACGGGCCATTAGTCGCGAGACACCATCCTTTGAAGACTGTCCTGTTCTGGAACGCCCGGCATTTTGATTGCGCGCTCCCAATGATTGCGGGCGCTTTGATTAACAGATTCTTGCCTACCTGCTGACATTATCGATGTGCTAATGTATTATAGGGGCATAGTTTCAATAAAAAAGCAATACAACTAACCGTCTGGTACAACTATTACTATTTATAAATAGGTATTTAGAAACAATGACATTATTCACTACGTTTTAAAATTACAAATATGACCTTTAAAATCGAAAAATCTGTATTCCACGTTCTGTTCCTTTGTGTGTTTCAATACTGATTAATTAATACCTACATCCATATAAGTAATAATAACTGTTAAGTAATTAAAGGAAATCGAATACACAAAGTGCATAATGAAGTTTTAGGTAATTTGTAGTACCTTGTTTCTATGTAACAATACGAGCTTTGTAATTAACGAAAAGCTTGTATACGTAATGTAGTATGCAAATGCAATTTTATGCGTCGACACGTGACCCGTGTATGCATATCCAAGAAATTAAAATAAATTCAAAACATAGACACTGCACATTTATTATACAATGTATATCTAAAATACATTCAAAAGTTAGTTCTACTGTAAATTTTTAAATAATATTTGTGTGCTTTATGCTTACTTTTGAATATAGTTTTCACCTTAGGGCATTCATTGTTGATGCACTCAACTTTACATTCGATTTAATGATGTATTTCACGACTTAGTTAGTTATAAGGTACGAAACACCTACGACTCACCTACAAATAAAAAAACCAAATTTCTATAATATCAGCATATTTATTAACGTTCCTAATGGAGACTCGTCAAAAAGTTTATAGACATGTAAACGGGCCTTTTATTTCGACACTGTCACACGTAGCGAGTGCGCTCATGAAAAATTATGAAGCTGCGGCGGAAATTACGCAACTTGTCTGATTAAATTAGAAGTTGGCTCACTAATTAGCGGGTACATCGCATTTCACTTCGCGCACGCTTAGCGGAGAACAGATTTCCTCTCGAGAGCCGTTTAGAAAAGCCGGGTTTTTGACATCGAAAATTCGTCAGCTCTTTTTTTTTGTAATTTCATAATCTATCCGCACGGGAATAGGTACCTACTGTTGTAATTTAAACAGTCATTTGTGTTTTGTTTAAAAATTCTAATCTTTATTCGCGATGTGAATCGAAGCAATGAAAACTAGGGTGTGAATTTGAAATATAACATAAGAACTGGTAAATGACGAGTGGTTGACAGTGTTTTATGATGGTTTAAATTCGGTAAATATATTGGAACAAGTCCATAACA
This sequence comes from Oxynetra stangelandi, assembly GCA_018239345.1. Classification (NCBI taxonomy): domain Eukaryota; kingdom Metazoa; phylum Arthropoda; class Insecta; order Lepidoptera; family Hesperiidae; genus Oxynetra; species Oxynetra stangelandi. The sequence goes on along the minus strand of DVPR01001946.1, from coordinate 3,841 downwards.
CACAGCTACATGATCTCAAGCTAGGTAGAGCTTGTTCTATGAGTACCATTCATAAACTAGATATACCTATATTTATTCAAATTCAAATTCAAATCATTTATTTCATTATAAGGTATATACAATACGCTCAATGAAAGTATCAAAAGGCTGGGTACATCGGATTTAAGTGCCATTCAAGCTTGGGCATGGTAGAGTTTCTAATTACACACACTTATACGTAGAACAAATAGTCTGCTACTCACATAAATATTTGTCCTGGTTAAGAATCGAACCCGGTTCAGCGGGCAGATGCAATAACCACTAAAGCAATGCACCCGATGATTGTTACATCGTGTATGGTATGTTGAGCATACCAGTATATAGCCAAAATAAAGCATCAAAGTAAGGCGGTGGGTCTTCATTTCACGTCGGTTTCAAGTAAAATGGTTTCATTCGTACATTTCAATCATTTCACCCATTGGTTATTATTTTCACGGACAAACAGAAATGTGTCTTTGTTGTGAGGGAATTCAGAGACAAAAGTAGATTGATGCGCGTGTGTGTTGTTATTGATGGCCCTTCTCCAGATTGCCCTTTGAAACGCTCAAGGGAGTGACAACGCTATTTTTAACACCAGTATGAAATTAATGTTTTGATAAGCAAGATTTTTATATACGATTTGGTTGATGTTGAATCTTTTAAATTCTATAAACATCATATTGTTTTATTTCTCCGGTAGAATTTCCGTAAGAAATTATAAGGAATGCAAGCTTAGGTCGTTGACAGGTGCCTAGAATTGTGTTTGTTTTTTCTTAACATAGTATAAATAATGAGGCGTTTGTTAAATGACAGGTAGGAATGTGTTTCGATGCGTAAGACTCTTCCGTTATATATTTAATTCACATCGTAGTAATAAAACAGAATAGTGACCGAACGTTATTATAAATCTAAATTCATAATTCTCAAAAATCATCGCGGCCATAAAGCAAGTGGAACGTCATTTCTTCCGCTTTGAAACTCTGCTTAGCGCTGATACACGGGGTATAAATCAAAACCACTTTGTGCTCCAACAATAGCTCTCTAATTGACAAATAGTGGAAATGATAAATACAAACGCTGGGAATTTTCCCAAAATATCTCCTTTGATCGTCACTTGATTAACAACTCCCGAGCGCCACCCGCGAAATCTTATTAATTTTCTTTTTAATTCGGTCTCGTCTCCCGATGTATGTACGTACTTCACCGACGTTTCATCGCAAAAGAGTGCACATCAGCGATGCAAGATGAACGATTGATCGCCGCGGAATACACATATCTCGTTTAAATTTTTATAGTAAAATAAAATAATCATTTTTGTTATTACCATTACATGGCTTACATCTTTCACTTTGCACCTTGTCATATCTTTTGTCTATAATACTGTATTGACTTTTAAACAGTGCCTATTTAAGGCTCTTAAAAATCATATAAATCGTAAACCTAGCAACGTAATGTTTTATACGTCCTTAAAGATATCATTCAAAAACATAAATTAGCGAAGAGAGCACCTTAAATAATATATATTTGTATGACTAATATTATATCATATCATCGATGTATACCGTAATGTTAGGTGATTCATAGAAAGTGTTCATAAAGTTTTACATCTTTTGTGAATCTAGACAGCGCTAAATACATGATTATATTTTAAAAGAATCGCATATAACATTTGTAAAGGTTACTAGAGCGAGACGTACGGAATGAAATATTAATTTTATGTCTTTTATGAGATATTTTTGTTACACGTTAACATTTATTGAATGGCGTCCATTTATCCAGTCCGATTATATTAATCTTGATATGTTAGTAACTAATGTATCGAGTTATTCTTAATCTTCGACCGGTTATTTCAATAATCATCATCTCATTATGTCATTTCTATATATCTACTAACTGATTGATGATGTATGTAATTTAAAATACAGGTTTTTTAGAAATTATGTTAAACTTGATATGTTAGCAACTTCTGCATCAATTTTTTTTATATTACACCGGATATTTCCATAACATGTTCATGCATTATATGAATACATTTTTAGGATTAACTTCTACATGTTCATTAAAACTGACTTAATCGATATAATACACGATATATATTCTGTAATACAATACATTTGTAGCATGAAATGTACATTATTTCATTCATATACCGTACGGGTCAATAAGATAAAAAACTACATAAAAACAAAACACAATTTCATCACGTCCGTAATACTAATTAAGTGTGAGTCCAGTATAGGAATATTACTTGCCCCGAGCAAAGGGCATGAGAAAGAAACTCCACTGACTCATATAACCAGTTTCGAAGAATGAATCAAAGCTCCCCGTGCATGGACGGTTATCAAATTATCAAACACACGTGAGTCTGTTAATTTCCCCGTCGGTCAGTTGAAAGACGCATTCCTTGAACCGACACCGCGATCGTATCGCGTCCAGGTAATTGCGGACTAGAATGAATAACTCCTATATACTCTATACGGCTATATAAACGGACTTAATAATACAAGCGTGTAAGCTTACCTTGTTTTTGTTGTACCATAATACAGTCGTATCGAGGTCTTTACAATTAGAAATGTAATTAGTAACATCAAAAAGTCAGTAGTACCTAACGTTGTTGTATAAGGAATTATTGCTTACATTATAACAAGCTTTTTTTCTCTGTATGTAATTTTTTTATATAGGTAATGTTTCAAGCGATACATAAATTTGCATTCGATATATATATTCCGGTACCTACCTACGTACAAAAAGTTACACGAAAGAAGTAAAAAATGTATAAAAAGCATGTTTCCAATGATTTAATGATACCAACTGAATTCTCAATTAGCGAATGAAAAAAACAAGTGCAGTAACCTATCTACCCCTGTACAAATAATTCTTTATCCCCTAAAACATTTTAATGAAAAAAGAGATTCTCTCATACCTACGAGTATACTTCGGATTTGGACACGAGCTAGTTGCTGGAATGTAAATGGAAATTGAAAATTAAAAAAAAATGCGAGGGTCGTCCCGCGTGAGGGTGGCGAGTCGTAAATTTAAATTGTCCATCCCTCAACATGCAAATTTTCACAGGAGGCATGCCTTTCAATTGTACCTACTCATCTGGAGATAAATGTACTGAGTGGTGATTAATATCGTTGCGTATACGGCTTGTCTCAATCTGATTTTGTTGATTTTTGAGTATGAATAAGAAATTTCTACATACAAACGAATGGGCCAGCAAAAACCAATGCAAAGCCTACAAGCAATTGTCGGTAATTATTTTGTAATCATTGGCTAATAAGTTGATAAAATAAGGCTCATTACAGCTGTACAATCTGAAACTTTTTGTTCGCGTACCTAATAAATGGCATCTGCAAAGAACACATTGTCAAGAGAGTCGCCGCCATCATTAACTGTCGCTAATGAAGCTTGAGCTTTTGGGTTTTAAATAACTTGCGCCAGCCTCTTGGGGCGGGCCAATGCGAAGTACTCTGACGTATAGATTTTTTTTTTGCTTAACATGAATTTAACAAACCATATCGAAAACCTCACGATGTAACCTTCTACTGTTGCTTTTTCTTTCGAACAGTCAAAATACGCATCCCACGGACCGGTAACTAAAAAGTATTCATTCATACATACATCACTATTATAATGGGTTGATTTTGTCTTAAATGCAAAATGTGATTTTTTATCTTCCTCAGTAATGCTAGTTACTTTTTATTGCTCTGCTACCTGGTAAATTCTAGTAGCCGTCTTATTAAGCACGTAATAAATTCTGTACTTTAAAACCCGTAGAGTGAGATCTAGCGATAAAACCGAGGTTACGGTGACACATATC
>DVPR01001945.1:0-10148 GCA_018239345.1 Oxynetra stangelandi | reverse complement strand
ATAGCTGATGTATCGACAAAAACTGGTCCACTCGAGGTCCAGTTGATTGCAACAATCACGTCCCAACCAAGGGCTAATGGTCGTTGATAAAGTGGTCCAAAGATGAAGATTGTACATGCATTTTGTGCACGTAATATTTAAATCGTTACAGTGCGTTTACTATAATAACGTGGCTTATTATTTTTTACGTGCTCCCCTTGCCTGCTTCCCTCTCAACTCAACTTACACTCGAGCTTAAGTTATAACTATACTCCTATACTATTATTCTAGAATCTTCTAGAGTATTCTGTGAATATTTCGTTAATAAGAGAATGGTGATTTAAAAAATTAATAATGCAAACATATTATTGATAAGTCCATTTTTTCTTTGTTTCAGGTTTTCCTAAAAGGCTATTGATAGCTACATCGATCGTAGTAATAATCGCCATGTGTGTAATGCCGGCCGAGGCTCGCTCGGTGGAACACAAGAGACGCCATCAGAGGAGGCAGCCAGACAACATGGCACTATTAATAACCAAAGATATGTCCGTATCCATGAAACGACCAAAAAATCCGAGGATTGAGCTTTACAAGAACGCGACAAAAAAAATCACTAACAAACTACGCAACACGAAAAGGTTTTTCGAGCAAGAACGAAGGATTCTGAACGAAACCAGGGAGTACAGGGACGGTATGCCGGACTGGTTGCCAACTGTCAACTTCGTGGATATTCACTTCCATGATTACAAGCTCTCTCGGAAAGGCGCACCGTTAACGGAAAGAAAGGTAAGGATAGATAGGCAATACAATAACAACAAATGCTCAATTTGCTCATCTAATTACATTTAACCACTAAACCATTACACAAATTGAATTGGACGAGTTTCGCATTGAACCGAAAGCGGATATTAATATTTGGAGTAAGGCTTTTAAACAGTCTGACAGTGTAATTATTGTGGCCGATCATTTCACATCATGAGGGTGTGGTGGTCCGGCCCATCGGTCTTTTTGTTTTCCGTTCAATGTTTTTACATCATTCTTAATTTATTTTTGCTTTATTTGAGACAAAGGATTCTCATGTACATTAGCCAGCTCGAGGCTGACCGTTGCAACTTAAATGAGGTACCGTCGGGCCAAATTACATGTGGCCGGCCCTTCTACCGCGTTTATTTACTTCACATTGTACTTAAGGGCAATAACTAGAAGTGCAAGCCCTTAATTTCCATCGCCGCGTTTTTGTTTAAAAGTCGACGTAGATTTTACGTCATTATAATAAAGCCTTAATAAAAACATATTACTTTACTGCGGAAAATTTACTTTACGTTGTGGATGGTGAGCTTAGACACTGTAGTATGTGAAATTAAATATGGTTAACTCAAAAAAAAAAACAATTCACGCAACCTGTTAAGTTGAATAATTATTTGCAAAAAGAGGACACACTCATAATTCATATCCAATGAGAAATGACCCCAACTGGTTGTCCATTTGTATTGTAAAGCGAAGTTAAATGTAAGATAAAGGGTTCCCGTGTTGCTGGTGGCATATAAATCTGAAGCTTTGTTTAGTCTCGGTTGGAGAAGAGCAAAGCATGAATCCAGTTAAATGTTTCGAAGAAATTTGCATAGATGGCCGCCACCCGATTTAGCGCTGCGCACGCGAACTTAAATTGAACCTTTAATAATATTACTATTTGCCTAACATGATATATAATGATTTCCCGCGCAATTATAACATGTATTTAAATAAATAACAAACAAAAAAGAGACAAGTTATATAAACATTAATATAACATAAATTAATACAATTCACATTTTTCATGTATGATGCATTTTGATGAATGTTGACGAAGCACGCCAGGTTTGTAAGGGCAGAGATGTTTGGCACTCGGTGCTCTCTGCCTACCCCACTAGGGATCTGGCGAGATGGTTATTTATTTATTTTATTTACATTTTTCAATGTTTATCAAAAAGCCAATATTGACTTTGGGAGTTTTATCTAAAAACCCTTATGCCCACGGGCATATGTATGCATGTAACACAAATATGCAAATGAAACAAACAATGTCCAATGTATTTATATTTTCAATTGTACTCACCGCCTCCGTTCAACAAAATCTAAAATCCACAATCGTTTTGTAACGGATCTCTCGGTGCTTTTATTATTTACCGAACACACATCTGGACCGCGAGACTTTCCATTAAGTATTCATATTGGACACCGGCTAATTAGTACACAAAAGTTAATGCGACATGACACGAGACAATATGTATGCGAGCATTCAGTGTCCGATGTCCTTACATATCACGACGACCCTTTCTACGGGCGAGTTATACACTATATTATTTTCTAACATAGCCGTGCGGAGTCGCCCGGTATCCATGTCAATGAATATTAAATATTTCTTGTGTATGTCTCGACAGTTCGTCAATGCACGGCCACTTAAGAAATTTAAATATTTGACGTTGGGCAAAGGAAAGCGTTAGAATTCAAGTGATCTCAGCTACGTTCGGCTCTTAGTTGACTTACGAACAATTTAAAAATTAAATACTGCTCAAATGAGACGTTTAAACGTTAGTGTAAGGTGTAATGTGGATATGCTCTTTTGGAAAATAAAGGTAATCGTATTAATGGCAATATTTGAATACAACATGAATGGACATTGCAAAACAAAGATTATCCATACCACGAGATACAAACTTGTAGCTTAAAAGAAAGTTCTACTTTATATATGAACGATGCTTTTGAAACGATTCCGCAAGATTTTGTATTACATATATTAGTTATACTTGGATTTATCTGTTCTGTTCCTGTCGCAGAGAGCAAAGGGCCATGCATTCCTCAGTATTAGCACGAACGCTCTCATGGTGACAGAGCGGTCTTAAGCGGTCGCTCCGTGCGCGGCGTTTAGTGTTTGTTCAGTATTTACGATTTAACAAAACAACACGAAATGTTAAAAACACATTATTTGTCCAAGTGAGACGAATGTGAACTTACGATTCCGGCACACCGCGTTTGTCTCCAACACGTTCCGCGGGCCAAGCTCGCCTCTTTAAGGCAAATGTACGGCTCATTGTCGCGCTTTCAGTGTTAATACTCCGCCATATTTGTTCACAGAGCCCCGAAGCTTTTATTATCGCACTCGACAATTCCTTCGCGCGTCCCTCCTCACAATGCTCTTAGCTCCACGCAATCGCTTCGACTCACCGCGTTTATGACCCGTAAAAAATATTAACGATAATTTTTTTAATCGATCGCTTTATAGCATTTTAAGTATCGAATAATGTTAATTATGAGTGCAAATCAAATTCATTGCATACTTGTTTGTATACGCGGCGTTGTAGTCATAGAGATTTAGATTGGTCAATGTATGTATATTAGTATGATTAAATGAAAAGGAATTCGCAATCCGGAAACTGGGATAGCTAATACGAAACGTTCATTGGACAAATATTTAATGAATTATTATTAGAATTATTTTATCATATTACTGAAATTGTTATGCTAACTATAAATTGTAATAGTTTAGTAGTTAATATTTCAGTTTCACTTCAGGCGCCTGGAATTCGAAACCTGGCACGCACAACTATCTAAGAAACTTATGTGCGTTTATGAGATTAAATATTACAATATCAATAAAATTTCTCATCGGAAAGAGACCTACATATATAATTTACAGTCATAATTTTCTCTATGTATTTCAAGTGTAACCATTCTGCACTTGGCTGGCATAGCAGGCTATACCTTCAACGCTCTCATTCCTAGAGGCTCCTGTGCACGATAAATTGTCGGTGATGATGACGATGATGAAGATGATGAACAAATTTTTTGGCAATAAATCAAACAATCAAAGGATATATACATTTAACGTAAACATTGGCGTATAAGAAACAGAAACAGTGAAAATATTTACGTTAATAAATCGCTCACAACTTTCCGTGTTGCTCACGTTAACCGTTGACTATTACATATAGTGAGTCACACTGCGCGACCGACGATCGTTTCAGAAGAGTTTCATTATGTCGCCGACATAATTATCACTATGATTTGGCGGACAAATTGTATATTAATTACTACCGGCGCTACTGGGATAACGCGGTGTTCCCGGAATAAATAATGAGCGCTCTCGTCAATGGCATGAGTTCATTCATTGCACAGCCGATCCAACGTGGACACTTCGTGTGATATTAGTCACACTGGTAACGCATTGTTATTACTCAATATTCATTGGTGACATAATGAAGTGACACGAGTGAAACGTGCGACTTGACGTGTTAAATGACGAACCGTTATAGCGAAACGAGTTTGTTTCATTACGAATTTTGTGATTGAAATTTTTGTATTGCTGAAATAATATCGTTGAATTTAATTTTTTTTACGTATCGGCTCAGAGCTTTGTCGGTCTTAATAAATTACAAAAAAACGCTAATAGGTCAAGCTGAAGCTAAGCACGTTGGTCGATATTATCAATGTTACTTTTTATTTTGTATATACAATATGACTTAACACCACGCGGACCTAAAATGAGATTCATCGGAAGGCATTATCGCAATGTTGTGATTTGTCCTGTAGGCAGTGTACTTCGATATTTATTTTTATACATAAAACAGCAATAACGAGCAGTATGTTACAAGTCTCGCCGTCGCCGAGGCAAACTGGATCGTCCGGTATCTATATTTGCTTCTCGCTGCCTATCCATCATTGTTGTACAGAACACCACAACACAAACCTTTGTGCCTACCGACACCGTATTATCCTCGGCCCATGTGGCCTATTGGTACTATCCTAGACCCATGTGGCCTATTTGTATTTACCTAGACCCGTGTGGCCTATTGGTATTGTCCTAGGCACATGTGGCCTATTGGTATTGTCCTAGGCTCGTGTGGCCTATTGGTATTGTCATAGGCCCATGTCGGTATAAACAGACAATAACAATAAATGCAAGCGACAATAACAGTATATTGTTGATGACATCGTGCAATATAAAAGTCTAGACTTCATCATATCAGAATCTATAAAAGTTAAATGGCACTATAAACAGCATGCAGATATACTAGTTCCACCCGTTTTCATATAACATTGTGAAAAGCAATTATTTATTTAATTGTATGCCAGCATTACACTTAGCGTAGCATTTAATGCATTTAAAGTAACTTCTTAATTTATTTACAAATCGCGAGAACTTGAAAGCGTTGTCCGTTCTGAATAACTTTAAGGTCTTTTGAAATGAAATCAATAAATAAACATTAATGCATCCGTACTGCAATAAATCATGATATAACGCAAGAATAGTACATTGACGCGACACTTTAAGGCTATAGAGTATATTAAAAGAGATATCTTGTATAAGTGGATGGTACAAAAATCAAAACTGTTAGTTACTTTTGCCGCTAAGCAGCCTTGAAGCCGTTAATACTTCGTGCTGACATTAGTCCTTGTGCGAAACAAAAATATAGATTACAACCAACAAGATTACTACAACGCGGTATTAAGCGTTATTTCAAATAAAATACAAATCCTTTAAAGAAATAATATTGCGCGTTCATGTGACGCCTGCAACGAAATTGAACTGTGTGAACAGGCAGACAAATATAGATAGATTGTTATAATTGCAGTATTTCTAACCTTTTGTGGCAGCTTATTGGGACCTTTAAATGATTCATTAGGAATTTAAACCAAATAACAAGGAATGAATCAGTTAGCTGGCTCTATTTTAGTTCTGAACACGTAATAGTAAATGTTGTTATTAAATATTCATTAAATACGTTTATAAATACTGAATAACGTACCGTACATATGTCGCATTTATGTTCAATATCCGATTTATTATTCGATCTATTTCATAAAAACTATACATAAGACATAAAAATAACTAAAATTATTTATTTATAATTATAAAGCTTGAACCATGAATAGATTTAAGTTGCACGACGTAATATGTAAGCCTCAGAATATATTCACTTGAATAGTTATAACGATCACAAATGCTTACGGCTCATGCAGCCTCGACACGAATTAGCGTTGTCGTAAACTATCCATGATATAAAGGCGATATTAATTCACACGTACCTATCTTCAAACACTATATTTTATTTATTTTACTAATCAAATCGAGTGCGATATTAATCTTTTATTCTTTTCTCTCAGATAGATATATTTGTTAATAAATCCGAATACGATATTTATATTATTTTCTTTTGTTACAGTTCGCGTATCTAATGCCCAAACTGCACAAGTCGCTGAAGGAGTATCACGTGATCTTCAAACGACTAAGCAAAGTCCAGGTGGAGTTTCCAGACGACCCCTTCAACTCCTACAAAATAATACGCCAGAAACTGATCGAAGACACCACGAACCGACTGTACAGCACCATAGAGGAGATCTCCGAGAACATGTACATCGTCAATATGACGGTATCGAAATTTGACGAGACCCGAATGAAGCTGGACTCGCTCGAAATGAAAGTTGACGCAACGCAGTGCCTCAAGAACGATTACATCACGTTCCGAGGATACGGCAATTTATTGAACAACTGGTACTCTGAGTTCAGGTGTCCGAGGAATAAGAGGAGTAAGAGAAAGTGCAAGGAGTTCGAAGCGAAACTCGATATAAAGAGAGACATGAGACGCCAGAAACTGAACAAATCTAACATATCCTCGTCGAGTTGAATGGGTGATGAATAATACCAATATGTCATAAAAAGAATCCGTTCTCATTATAAGTATTTATTCCATTACTAAAATTATGTCGCTTTTTATAATTATTTATTTTAGAATTGTTAAGTGTAAGCTCTCTTTGACTCGCGAGATGTTAAACATTTTGAATTACTTGACGAGACAGACGTTTGTCGATTAAGTAATGGGTACTTTCTCTGTGATATTTAGTATTCTGTAGTTATTAAATGTTAATTTATTGAAAGTTGTAGTATGTAAGTTGTTGTCATAAGTTCCTCTGCACTGTACTTTTGAATTTTATTCCTTTTCTTCCTCGCTTTATCTGTTGTACAGATATCTATGAAAGTATTATTAATCTTATTTATTTACTCGTTTCACTATACATACTTTTTATGAATCTATTGTCTAATCTTTATGCGATGAGTATTAACAAAACTATATATTAATCTCAACTAGTATTACTAGATGGCAACGTTGCCATTTTAGAAAAGAAAGACTTTTAGCCTATTATATGTAACTTGTACTTATTTATAATACGTAACTCTAAGTTTGTATGTAAAACTCTGTGCCGTTGGATACTTAATGAAAAAATGAACTGATTGATGCAATGAGAATTTTAGCGTCAGGATATACATAATTTTGTATAATTTTATTACCGATATTTTGTTAATACAGCAGAAAAAATGAGTATACACATATGAACTAAAATGAAATAAATTTATTAAATATGGAAATTTTATTTCTATTCTAGACCTGTCATATTTTTATTTTACACATAAGTATAAATAATGTATTGAGAATAATTTATGATAGAAAGTTTAAAAAGAATCCAATATTTTTTCTGAAATATGATTAATTTTAAAAGTTATATTATATTTTATAATAATCCATTCTTAGGTTTGTCTTAAATTATTTTGCAATATTTAATAGTATAGAATGACACGTATGCTAGCATCGTCTTTATGTAGGAACGTGGAAGTAGTCAAGACGGTTCGTCGGCATCTTTTGTATGTAGTATTAATAATAAAGCGTTCCATTCGTTCATTCGTAAACTATAACGTAGATTTTGCTATATTATTCAATGAAATGTTCTTTCCTGCCTAGCTTGATAAATAATTTATTAAAAATTACAAATAAAACTATGATGAGTTTTTTTATATATTTTTTTTTATTATATTTACAAGGAATTCACATAATTAATTAATTTTATTTATTATTACCGTCCCATCTCGATATAGATAGACGTGAAAATACTTGAAAATTAAACTGAGTAGATTATAATACACTTCCTGATAAAGATGCCTATATTTTTAAAGAACGACGGATTTTTTAAAAATAAACACCTGCTATAAAATCTCATCAATTAGTCGTCTCTCGTTCAAACGATAAATAAGATATCGAAAGATGTCTTTTCTCGTTTTCCGAGCAACACAGCTGAAGAAATAAATTACACATAATAATATTCTGATATCTACCCACTAGCGGTAAAGTGCCATCTACCGCAAAGCGTCGCAAATAACTATTCGTAATACTACTTGCCACTAGAGGGCAGGAAAAGAAATACGCCATCTAGCGTTGCTACATTCAACTTCTGCGCTCAACTATTAAGTTGTGATCTTAGTTCTGTTATTGACAATAGATGTCGCTTAAAGAAACAAACAAAACTAAATATAACAATAATGATTTTAAATGAAATTTCAACATCTGCATGAAGTCCTGTGATGGGGTTTATACACTTACTTAACAATAGTTAAAAATATGTTTATATGTGAAAAAAATTATTGCTTTAAAAACCCAAACCTATGAAATTTCTACAATACTCAAAAGAAATATTGCAAACCTACAAAGGCATGGTGAAGCTAAAAGAATTGTGATTCCCATGAAATATCTATGTATTGAACTATAGCCAATCCAATGATCACATGCTAGCAGGTAATATGGCCGTAAGAACGTCTTTTTAGTGTTCATAGGCCATGCCTAAAAACGTTTTTTGGGGTATTTTAAAATATAACTTTTTTCCTACAAACGTTTTCATATTTATTTGTGTCTACATTAAAATTGTCTTCAAAACATATACGATAACTATTAATATACAGCCAACCTATTTTGTCTATGCGGTATTATTTGAAACAATAAATAAACCAATTTGCTCAGTGACCTTCATACTTCAGGTGTTACGTTTCGGCAAGCGGTTTCCGTCGACAATTAAGTATTAGTTGTGTTGAAATCTAACCAATGCGTTTCGCCTATAAGTTTCACCGACGCAGTATCGGCTCGACAAGGATTCGACTACAATCATTTCCATACCGTAATGCAGTACGAAAATGATTGCACGATGTATGAATCATAATGATTCTTTGACATTTTTGTTGAGTAATTATATTTATTTTATTGGATTATAATTTGAACAGTCTGCAATAATCACTGGGCATTATTTAGATTGGCTCAACTATATTTCATGGGAATCATAATTGTTTTTAACGTCACCATGACTGTTTTCTGATTTTAAAGCATTTGGGGTTTGCATTTGTTTGTTTTCTTTTGGTGTTTATTGAATATTATGCGAAATTTCACAGGTTTAGTCTTTTAGAAAAATACAATTATTAGATATATAAACCCATCATTGTTCTGTAAATAGGTTAAGGTGGACACCACATATACATGCACATTGTCGCCGCGTTCATCTCATAATTTCCGTTAGGAATTAACTAGGAAGCAGTGCCGAACAGTTTTTAATTTTCTGCTTCAGAAACAGCACCCTTTATTCAAGAGAGTTATATACAAGCCACTCTTCCTTATTATCGAATACATAAGGCACTCATCCTTACTATGGACTATATATAATAATCTTACCCGATATGCAACGCTGCATTAAACAAACAGCGATTTTTAAAGGTAGGCGTTCCACGTCTATTTCTTCATACAATAATAATTATTCATTGACCAGTTATCCATGAAAAACAGGTTAAAGACGTTTTTTCTGTGATTTTATACACGCTCTATTTATTTGGACCTGAAAATATCAATGTTGGACACTTATTTGGATAAAACTTTACTCATGTATTAATAAGATAATATAGTTGATATCTGTTATATATAATATATGTTTTGTATTGTTTTTAAATGTATACAGGTAAAAAGCCATGATTATTAAAATATCAAATAATATATACGTTAAGAGAAAAATATGTAGGCATCGTAATAAAAAATGAAATGTGATAAAATCGGAGAAAGTAATGAAGGCGCGTTATAAGTACGATTCGCTTGTGGGCCTGCGTAAGCCCATGCACCGGGTCATAATAAGTCGTTTAGCATAGTGCATATGTTACGGGTTACGTCATGTCTTATCTGCATTCAACTGCATAATACTATCTAGATGTTAAGGTGCAGTATTCGAAATTGAAAACGCATATCCCTGCGTAAATTCAGATGACTAGAGCATTCAAAGGAGAAAAGTTTTGATTTGATTTAATATTTTATTTTTGTATAAAACTATTA
>DVPR01001944.1:0-10148 GCA_018239345.1 Oxynetra stangelandi | reverse complement strand
CTTAAATTTAGTCCTAAAGACTTGTCACTACTGAAAGATAAGTTGGATCGCCTTTCTCCTGACTTACTGTGGCTTTGTCTACCCCACTCTTAAATCGACACGTATCAATAGAACATTGAACCTTGCTTAACACAGAAAACGCCCGAACCAACAAGTTATCTTCAAATAAATTCTTCTTTAAAATATAGTTCATATTATAAATCAAATTTTAAGTCCATGAAGAAAAATAAGTTTCTTCTAGCGCTTTGTCGTTTAATACCTAGCGGAGTTCTTGAGAGCCAAAGAGAAATGCTCGTTGGATACTTTGCACTTTGATCTATAGTACCTCTCAGACGAAACCAGTTTGTCTACTTACGTCGGACCATCTGAAAACTCGTTATAGAACTTACTGAAATTTCTGAATATAAAAATAATATTTTATGATTATACGCTCGTATTATATAGCTTGTATTATAAAAAATTACATTGTAAAATTTGAATAATTCAATTAATTTATGTACATAACGTAATACATGTATGATCGTGGGAATTAATCAATATCTCATGTTCAGCATCATCACCTATCTTAGACTACATTGGACATAGGCTTGCCCAAACATAATATATACAAGTTGAAAATCCCGCTTGATACATTCTAAACATTGTTTACACGTTAAAGAAGACTGATTGTAATAATATATATATATATATATAGTATAGTATAATATATTGCTACTGTTATTACTAAACTTGGCGAATAATTCAACTCGCAACGGTGGTTAACAGATCGATATAAATGCAATGGAAATCCACGGGCTATTATGAAGTTTTTAAGTCGCATACAAGTTCCGTCCCTTGTTATAGTAATAGAGCTATTATAGCGTTAGGAATTTGTTACACTATAATCGAATGGCGATAAACTATGAGCTGTAACTATTAAGAATAACATGGAGTAAATAGTTTAAAATTAGGTAGGCGGTAGGACCCGTATATAGTTGGCCGAGGGAAATACCACCGCTACACAACTGAAACAGTTCTTATCTGTGTTTCCGTCTGAATGTTTACACTAGAGGCGACCATCTCAGTCCTCAGGAGTGGCAACAATTCTATGACCGGCTATAAATAGTCCTGTTCAAGGTCGGCCGCAGATGTGTATGGGCGGCAATGGCCACTCGTGACTGTGGCATGGCCGTTTGCAACTCTATTCACTTAAAAAATCGATGGCAAATAACGTATCAGAAATCAGACATGCAGGTGGGTTTATTATAATTACATATTATGTTGTACAGTTTCCAATAGGTTTAGGGGAAAGTGTGTGCGATTGTGTGCGAGCATGTATCGTGCCCGATTTCCATTCGCCCGTTTCGTGAAATATAACGATGATAGGCGTATGGGAACACCGCACGTGTCACTTCAACTTTTTATTTAGTCAGGGACAAACAGCTTTTTGTTGCTAGGGGAACTGAAGGGGAATGTAGTAGTTTCATCTTCAGTCAGATTGCAAGCCTTGAAATGCAAAATACATTCCAATCCTTTCCATTACGAAAGATGCGCATATGAAGGCTAGCCATCAACCATGATCATACTCGTAGCAAAGATACCAGATATCGTTAGGTAACCGAAGTGTCGTCATTGCAATAATTAAAACAATTTCGTAAAAACTCATTCATATAAATATCGAGAGTATAGTGAGATTACACTGCTGTTGCGAAATCGCTTGATGTTATATTTACTTTTAGACGATAGGACAAGTCCGTTAACACGGAGGAACATTACTAGTACACCGATAACGGGCATTCCTTAATAATTACTTTGAGCGTATTTCCTCTAGCTGTATGGATTATTCATTCGACCTGAGGCCAATGAACTCGCGAAGAAAAACTCTTTGAAAAGCTCAACTTCATTTGAAAAATATATATATATAATTTAATAGTCAAATTATGTTGAAGGATAGCGCTGAGTTTTGTTAGTTCGAATCGAGGTAATTAAATTACACGAGTTTGAAAGAACGGCTGTTCTAATTAAAGCGAGTATGCCGTCGAGACGTACGTATGCCACATAAACCCAAGTGTTACTTTCGGAAAACTTTTTAACGTTGATGACTTGTAGCAGGAGCCCGCAATTTAAACTTTGAATTCATTACGGTTCCCTTCTATTAGAGACTTGTTACATAACTGCATGACATTTGTACGAGTATATGCCTAAATAAGAAAATAAAAGAATAATTTTGATCTCACTATTGCATAGAAATAATATAATTCATTAACATAATTGTTTGTTGTCTATTCATCGCGTTATAAAACAATAGTGTTCGGTATGATATGAGTTTTACATGTATTTTTTTATGTTTCATTAATGTTGTGCATGTGTGTAAACAAATTATTTCCCTTATAATATAAATTTGGCTTTTATTTCGGATATATTCATTTCAGATAATCAACGACTGAATAAGATTTCTCTGTTTCAACACATAAGCGACATTATTTGAGAAATTATATTTTTACTCGTAATGTCCATCGACGAGGGTTGGAAACCTTAGAAGTGTGTGTGTTCGCCTCCAGAATACTTGGCGACGCTGCTTAAGTGCAGATCGTCAGATAATTAGACGTGACATTTTATTTATCGAATATATTTAAACTACTGTTTTTCCCAATTTTATTTTTGTATTTTTCCCGATTCATACAACCTGGAATTATTCAATTTAAGAGTGAATAGGCACTTTTGTAGGTAAGCGTGCTTCAACCTAGGCTGCATCCCGCTTTCCATCAGGTGGGAGGGATGGCAGCCAAACGCGAGCCTATAGCTAAATAAAGAAAAAAAACTACTGTTAAAGTTTCTATAGAAGATTAACAACCATTAACGAATTCAACCACTATTTAGAACGCTCTCCGCAGTATAGAAATACTCGTATAAATTTGTTAAATATAGCGAACCATCCCGGACGCTTTACATTTCTAACTTTACAGATACATACTTTGCAATATGCAGCCATTTTAGTCTTACAAACACTTTCTGCATCCTTCTATATATATCTAATGGTAGATTGGTATTGAATATGTCTAATTTCTGTGAACACAGATAGAATTTCTACACACTTTTATAGTTCCGTTTGCATTAAAATTTTATATATAAGTGCAATTGAAGGTAAATTTGTTTTGTTATTTAACATTGATTCATATACATTAATATTTTATTGTAAACATCAATATTTGTCAGAAGAGGGTATCATGAGAATTATTTACATTTAAAATGGCTGCGGAGATAATGGTCCGTCGTCCCTTCGTTTGTGAAATTTGACGCTTAAAGGCGTGACCGCTACAAGTTACTTTTCATACCCGTTTTCAAGAGCTCTTTGTGTAGATGGTTATCATGGTTACGTAATACTCGCCATCCGTCAGGCGACCTTTTAAACACCTTCGAAATACCACTTAGCTTATATGCGTATCGTCACTAAATGGACCTGTTTGCATCAGCATTTTAACGTAAGCTGTACAAGTTATAAGGAAAAATAACAGGTGTAGATTGATAGGTTGAAATCTACTCAATATTACTCCAGTCTACAATTCTGGAAGATATTCTTCTTTGATCGCTTTTGATGTCGTAATAAGACATTAGAAGTATTCATGAATTCAGGGTAGTAGAGCGTAATTGTATGATTTCAAAGGGCGTACGAAATAAACCACGCATTCCTCGCAAAATTTAACTTGATGCAATAGAAACAATTTATGAACATGTTACGAATGGAGCTTTGATGTTGCTCACAGAATATTTCAGTTTCAAACTTTGTAATTTACATGAAGCCTTTGAAAGTTTTCAGAGGAATAAGTTTTGCCCCCGAATTAAAATCTTATACATGTATTTGTGTATCGTATTTTTTTTTGACAGCGCATTAAAGTATAAAAACATTGATATACAATCGTTACATTTAGAAATATTAAAGTGATTTTATGCGTAAAACCAATATAATTAATATAAATAGCCAGCAGCCAACCATCCGAATTTAATGTTTAAAGATAATTAACTTCTACCTAATGCGGAAGTAACGTCAACTGCCACATGAAAAAAATCATTAATTAGATTTTTTTCTTACTTTATATTTATACTCGTCATATTATATTTAAGGACTATATGTACAGATTACTCTAAATAAATACCATAAACATACCTAAAACCTTTGTATCTTATATTCAGAGGACACTTTAATATAATAACAAGCTCAAAACGAAGAGTATTCTATATTAAAACAGTATTTTGATATCAATAACATCAAACAAAACGTTGAGAAAGCACCGACGAAATTTTGATGCAAATGAAAATATCGCAACATCATTGTCCATAAGAATGAATAACCTTTAAGCAATATTGGCCCAGGGGGTGGCTCTTGGAATATTTTGTGTTAATTTACAAGGTATAATAAATGCCTTTGTAATGAAAATATTTCTCGCAGAAAATTACCAATTAAGCTACCTTAATGATGATATTCAAATTACGTTCTTAAAGCTTCCAATGCTGGAATGGTAAAATCGTTTTTGGATACGAAATAATCAAAATTGACTTTCTTGTTACATCCAGCTCTATTTCAAAATTAGTAGCAACGTTATTGCTATTTCATAATATTAAATAGTAATCTTTAAACTCAACTCACACGCTGAGCATTATTAGTTTAAATTTGAGCAAATTAATTCTCTGTAGTATCCAATGACAAATTTTGATTGTTTGCCACAGAAACGGTTAAATTACTTATTAATGGTTGTTATTATAGTAACGTTAATGTAACTGTAACATAATTATTTTATAACCTTTTTTATAAATATATAATTATCTTCCTCTGTTTATCAGTATATTGAAGTTTACCAGGTACTGCTAAAAAACAAATTTAAGAGTTGTGTACCATTTCTGATGATGAAAGCTTGTGGATATGCAATTATACAATTAGCTGTGTTAATGCAATTGAATTGGATTCCACTGATGCCTTAAGATCAATGTTTGATCAATTGCTCAATGCTAACAGTGCATACTTAGTACTGGGAACTGTTCACTAAACTTAAAACTTCTATCAAGTGGTTATATTCCGAAATGCAGAATCATTTATTTATAGTTCGGTCGAGGAAGTGCTACCGCTCTGTCCATTACCAAAGTGAAGTATTTTTTGTTAAAACATTTTACGTTTCAGCAGTGGGTCTCAGGCTGCAGGCTTCTACGACCGACATCGAATAGGACATAGCTCTAACCTCAATTAAATGGATTAATTTTCTAATACCTGTGACCTTATCTCTAGTAAATACATAGAAATATACTTATTAATAATATACAATTACTGATTTATTCCCATTATTACAGTCTTGCTCGGGATCGGTCGATGTCTATGGATAGCAACGGCCACTTGTGGCTACTGCCGATTAGATTCTTACTAGCAACGAGGAAACAAAATTGAACTACAAGTATATAAATAAGTATGTACATTTTGCATCCACTCCTTTCCACGTTTGCAATATTCCAGACGTCAAGGCTTAGCACGCTTCATATTTTTCCGTATGCTAAAGTTAACCCTCGCAAGTTTATCATCAATTTAGTAACAACGCATGATTAATGTACAGACGGCTGATGTAAAAGATTGGAGTTGTAATATGAAGAACTGCCTGCGGATTGGATATGCGAAGTTAACTTCCATATAAGCCGCGAAAGGTCTTTAGCTCATTTTGCTAATTAATATATTCTGAATGTTTTTTTTCATTATTTACATTTTTTTTAGATTTTGATGGGTATTTTTTTTCATGTGGTCAAAATTTTATTAATTTACCTACCTCAATATTGTGAAGTCAAGTTTTCACGAGACACTATTAATAGAATGAATAATGTATACCAAATAGTTGAATGAATCTTTCACATCGTGATTTTATAAAATGCTTTGTTCTTGAAATATTATATGCAATGTATATCCTTACATGATTGTAAAAATTGTAAAATCTTATACCAAAACAATCAATTACTCAGATAACAACATCCAACAAGTTTGGCACTCCGTGCTCTCTGTCTACCCCGCTAGGGACCTGGCGTGACGGTTGTTTTTTTTTTACAACATCCGATTATCATGACCGGATTTTTCATTCAACTTCAAGCTTATGAAATTGAAGAAGGAGTAATCTTATTTTTATAAAGTGTACGCACATATTAAAAATAGTACTCCGTTTCAAATATGATATCAAAATATAAGATATTATCAATATATTCCATAAACCATTTGTTATACATTTTGTTACTACCTTATGCAGAACCACTCAACGTAGATTCCTAATTAATATTATTTCTAAGCACAATGAAATGAGAAGTCAGTTTAACATCTCTTCATTCAGAGTAGCACTAAAGCATTGATATACACTCATGTGACCGAATAATTGACTTTTGATACTGTTATAAAATTCACAATAACAATTGCTATAGTTGTTTTTAATTTACGGGACATGGGAGTGGAGTGGACTTACTTTTTTTATCTTTTTACCACCATAGTCATCGTTGTGTCCACATTGATGACATTGACTTTTATCGACTTTTCCGTCAACCTTAAAATACGTTTATGTCATATACGCCACTCTTAGCTTTTTTCCAAAGTATTACAGGAATAGAAATGAATCTTCATTCAGAAGCATCCGTTGTTATTATCTTCCTTTATAATATACTATATGTTAATTACGAAATTTTTGTGTTATTAACGTTTTATTGATTGAAACTAAATAAGACTCAGATAACAAAATGAAACGGGAAAATAAATCTTTCTCTGGCAGCCCTAAGATTGTACACGTACAATAAGATAGGCTGCTTCTGAAGAAGATAAGAGAGAAGAATCTCCTTCGGTGCCCTAGGTTTAATTAACTTTCGAAAACAAACATTATTAACCTCTTGATTTATATTTGTGACTCAATAGCAATAAATCACAATATTGACTACTTACTGAGGAAATAGGACACAAAAATATTTGTTTATTTAGGCCAGAAATAAAACATCCAGATAGAATTTCTTGTGCTAATCAGAGAGAAATATTCAACAATATCGCTGTCCGACACTTTTACACTGAGCAATTCGAACAATATTGCATGCTTACAGCTATATATGGCCTATTTTATACAAATTCAATAATAATTAATTATTTGATAACATTCTCGAATGCGTAAGGACTAAGGGAGCTGCATTTTGACTATGTTAAACAAGTACTTAATATTTCTTGCAAATCTTCGACGAATCGAATCGATTTTTTACATAATATCGAACTTGATATATAAAATGCTTAGTTAATAGTCAAACATATTATCATAGTTGGTTGGCGCTAATCCACGCCAAGTAAGCGAGTAGCTTAGTACGCAGGTAGTTGCATAGCAACAAGAGGCTGTTTCCTAGTGATTTCTTCGCCCCGATTGTGACCCGACGCTTTCACTGTTAACAACAAGGATTTTTTTCTTTATTGGAATTTGAAATCAGACCTTAGAATCCAGCATTAACACCAGGAGTACGGCTAATAGATCGGAACTGAACTGAACTTACAGAGATGAAAGTGTAGACACATGTTTAAAAATTTCATCACATCGTAATTATGCTTTTGAGATACCAAAAAAATTAAATGGCAGTCATGAAATTTTTTAACCTGTTTCTTACCTTCACCATTACTAATTCTGACGTCCATAACAAAATACCGATACCAGATATACATAGATAAAATCTTTCATAATTACTATCACCACACCAAGAACTCGTTTAAAATCGATTAGGGTGACGTCGCGTATAAAATTTTACATGCGAAGCGAAGCACGTTAGGCTCTATAGTGTTTTAATCAGAATTTAATGTGTTACTAATGAATGAAAGTGTATAAGGAAATTCATTTAAAATATTATCCTAATATCTGCGACATTTCCAGCGAAATAGCCGTATGATATGCCAAATTCAATCGAGATAGCTTAGTTTATATTCAATTCAAGAGAAAAGATAGTTTTTCCTGTTTAATAATGGATTCAAAATCATGTTTAATAATGGATTCCGTTTGAACGAATAACAATAACATGTTCCCCTAAAGTCATAAAAAATTATGTTTAGAAATAAAAAAACTATAAAAATAGAAGATTTTTTTTAGAAGATAGTCAATGAAAATTTTCTTTAGCTACAATTACAATATTATATACAAGTTATTCCCTACATTTCACGTGGGATTGCGAAAAATGATAACAACTTCGTGTAACACGTCGCTGGCCGCCAGGCATCGCAACCGCACGATTTAAAACCGACCTCTATTTCATGCCGGGAATGCACTAAAAGAAAGTGTGCTATACTGCTAAGCAAAAATTCAGAGATTCACACACCACAAAATTTTTTTTGTCTCATGGCCATTTTTTCTTCGGTTTATTGCAAATCTTGGAATATACATTAACGTTTCTTATGAAAAATTTGGATTGTACTGACAATGTTAAAATCCATTTTTTTACGTACAGTTTCATTTCTCTCACAAATGGAGTGACCCAAAATGCCCCAAAGATTAAGGTTCAGATGTATAATTTCTCCCTATATTTAAACGGAATAAAATGCTGCGAACCGATTTGCAATACAATTTTAATTTAAACTTTTACGTCTGATGCCTTTAGTACTGTTATAATAATTTTTATACATGAGTTGTTATAATGCTGTCTTTAATATGAGGTTCAATTTTATTAAAACTCTATGAAAGAACTCGACATACATTCCATAATTTAGCTAAAACAAGTAATTAAGCATGTCATACTCGAGTAATAACTCCAGCTTCTAACAAAATACTAAAACGCTTAGTAAAAATATGCCTACCTACTCTTTCAAAACATTGCCATTACTATTTTTTATTATCCTATATTATGATCATTAAGATTTTCTAACAGTTCTTTTTGTTGCACACCAAATTATAAAGGATATTTTGTACCTACAGAAACATGCAATAGGCAGCTTCATCACTCATGGAGAGGTTTCTTCTCAACTCTTCAAATAATTCAAGAAACACAGTCTGGTTAGCTGAAACAAACTATTTCTATGCTTTCATTTTAAATTAGATGATGATCTGGTAACAAAAAAGTAGTAATTTTGATATGCCATATCTATAAAAACTTGCATCACGTTTTAAAAACACTTTATAAAAATAAGATGCAAGTTTTTCGATAATTAAATAAACATTAGGCATGTGGAATACACGATTCTTTCTAAAAAAAGACATTCCACAAAACAAAAGCGGTTGTATACAAGCTCTAAATTATAGCAACCTCTTTCAGATTAAACTTCGACCTCACGGAGCCGACCGCGCAATTTGAACCGCTCTATATTTATGTTAGAGCGCCCTTTCAACGCTTCCTTTTTTGTTGGGCTTTATTTCCAATATAAAAGTAACCGATATCGAATACACACATACGTATAAAAAATATTAGTATCCATCGTCAAATAATCGGATGGATATTAGTTACACATTTTGTTAAGAAGAAGCTTTGCGAAGTTTCTAAGCTTTAGTTCTCAGAGATACCAATGCATTAGTGCCCGGATCTCTAAGAGAATTCAGTCTAGATTAAGATGGGCTACATCCGCCACTTAACGTCTTAATGTCTAGTCTGGCCTGATGGTATCCATTACCTACTGGATTCTCATTGGGTACCGGGGTTTTAAGCTTTGATTCCTATCTACGACAAATATCTGCCTATAAAATAAAATCTATGCAAATATACGTTTCATATACATATTTAGATATGCAGTTTATCAGCGATCTAGTCACAGGATCTAAGCAATTGGATGTCAGATGGCGCTGTGCGTGTTTGAAAATAGAAAAAAAAGAATTAAAGAATAAAAATAACATAAAACATTAATATGAAGAAAAAACTAGGCATAATTAAGGCGGCGTAAATAATTGTATATATATTGTATATAAGGCGAATATATATATTGTATAGGTTTGTATGGACAGAGATGTTTGGCACTCGGTACTCTCTGCCTACCCCGCTAGTGACCTGGCGTGACGGTTGTTTATTTTATTTATTTATTGTATATAAGGCGTATATATTGTAAATAAGGCTCAGTTTCCGTTATCCACATCTGTGAAATTAATTACGCGTTATTCAAACGCTGATTACACGATTCTATAACAAGAGATATTACTTATATTATTCTAAGGATACAT
>DVPR01001943.1:0-10148 GCA_018239345.1 Oxynetra stangelandi | reverse complement strand
GAGACGTACTTTGTATCGAAGTGCCATCTTACTATTACTGTTTATTAGAGGGTAGAATCGCCCTAGTACGAAAGCTGTCCTATTTCTCACTACTTGAATGTGCTTGAGGAATGTTAGGCGCTCGTCGTACTGAAGTGATGTTGCGCCGCCTTTTATAGCCATGCCCTGACTCGTTCGCGCATCACCTGATTCATGGAGTAGGGCCTACACCGGTAGCGCCATCTAGCAATCAAGTCTGCAACTATAAACGTCAATAGTAGTGGTGTCACTGCTAAATAATCAAATTATCAACTATCGACGCCGACATATCACTTCTTTTTTATTGTAGGCCTGGATAGCATATATTCAATAACGTAATTAAAATGGTATTCGACGTAAGTAAAAGCGCACGGTTCAGCTAGTATTCGAAATCAAAGTAACAAGAAAAAGTCTATGCTAAAAATCTGAAAATATGACACGGCCTTAAAACGGTTTTGCAACTTTTTGTCTATTTTCTGTTGGATCGCTTATCACGCTCGAAGTAACAAACCAAATTTAAACAAAAGTTTGGTTGGTGATTATTTATTATACGGGTTGAGTTAAAATATATTTATTATGGAAAGTTAAGACTAAATCATGAAAAGGAGTCTGTGACTTTGGCCCATTATTGGTTGGCAGACTTACGCCTTAGATAACATCATGGAGAATTCTTCGGTTTTCACTCAGTGTTTCCCTTCATCGTTACAGCAAGTGATATTTAATCTTCAATTGCACATACATAAGATTGTTAACAAAGCGGTGCGCACTGAAATTTGTGCCACGGACCCCCGGGGTGGATAGCTTAATTCTAAACACAAATAAAAATATCTCTTTATTCTAAGTAATCTTGAGTTTTGATTGCTTGAGTTCCATCCTTTCTAGGGTCAAATGTTTGTTTCATGAGCACGAACGAGTATTGTGTTTGGAATTAAAATCGGATATCTCAAAGTGCCTGGAAAGAAAATCCGGTATCATATTTGGTATCTGAAAGTGCTTGGAAGAAAAATCTGGTGTCATAATACGGGTTCTGCCTGGTGTGCGTTCAGTTGGCCGATCTTCAATTGTCCCTAGGTTTTCAATGTTGTGTGCATTATGCTGTACAATATGAAATATCTATGAAAAACTGTAAACAGATGTCGTAAACTTAGATGTAAGATAAACTAAGAGATATAATAATAAACGAGAGTAATACATAAGGCGGTCAGACATCCGTTAGGGCAAATAGCTTCGGCTCCGTAATGTAATTGGCCAATTGGACCTTCGCCTCGCGCCGTCAATACTCGTAACCAGCTGAGGGAAGTTACTACGTAGTGATTGTCGGCGCCGTAAACACTACAAAGTTGACGTTTACAGCTTTATTCATTTATGTTATTTATGCGCTGCTTGCACCGCCCTCACTTACCTCGCTCGGTCAGCGTGGCGGACTGTGGCCTGACCTCTGCCTATTCTGAGAGTAGACTTGTGGGCCAACAGTAGATTGTTAAAGGGTTGTTGATACTTGTTTACTAGTTTTTTAATATTCCCACTAATAGGAAGCCTACTTGCACCTTACACGAACTCACTCGGCACATAACACAATTATGAATGTTTGTAGCTGTGTATCTGAGTAGCTACGTGCATATGATGACAGCTACACGTGGTTCAATATTTATTTACTCTCGTATACAATTTAGATTTTGAATTGTGAAAAGATGGTTTTTATTAAGTTATTGTTTCAAAGTTAAGTGCATGTGTGGTGAAAGTGAGATGGATTATTTTCATTATTCATTTTGTTATAACTATATTATCTATTTTAAGTACATCTAAGGCTTTTTGTCATGAGCGGTATTAATTGAAACTGGCAAGCATTCAATGATTCTGTTCCCTTTAAATTCAAATTCAAATTCAAATCATTTATCTCATTATAAGGTATATACAATACGCTCAATGAAACTATCAAAAAGGCTGAGTACATCGGCTTTAAGTACCATTCAAGCTTGGGTACGGTAGGCCGAAAGAAAAAAGCAGGCGGAAAAAACTCTCCGCACTCTTTTAAAATACAACGAGCATACGAGACAGCTGATCGTATGTGATAATATCCCTCCTCCGCCATCTGTTCACAAATATAATTGTTTTATTAAATAATATGTCATGTCATTTAAATAGTCATTAATCTTGTAGAAGGCTTTTTGACACAGCGTTTTCTTAACAGTTTTTTTAAATCCTCGTAAAGGTAGGGACTGAACTTTTACTGGAATCTTGTTATATACTTAGGCAGTGCAAGTTTGTGGCCGTTCCTAGGTGTAACAAAATTTGAAGTATGTAAATCGTTAAATGTAACAACATTTTATTTGTTTTTGTGAACGTTCATGATATTTTGATATATATTATATAAATAAATAAACGTATAAATAAATAAATACACTTCTTTGATAAAAAATATGAATAGACAAAATGACGCCATATGTTTGTCGATGTTCACTGAATAGTTACTAATTTAATTTAAAATTGTCCCATTTAAAAAATAATAATTCAGTATTTTATTAATGTAATTAATTCAACTATGTAAGAGATTTCTTTATTCAACTACAGTACATAATAAAAAACAGAATTTATAGTACTTCATTGCAATAATAATATATAAATACACTTTTCATCAGATATTCATTAGACAGTAACGTTAATCATCAATAAATTACGCCAATGTTATGGTACTGGTTTAAATACCAATAATAATACAGATCTGTTTTACGACCTTGTATGTGACGATTTTCATTGTTTCCAATATATTATATCTAGTATTATAGCTTGGGTTAATAGGATTACTCTATCGGATTAAGTTTAGCCCTACGAGAATAATGGCAAATGTGTGCTTGTTTAACAAATGAATAAATAAAAAGCTTTGCGTTTCATTTTGATCTGAATTTCCGCTGAAACATAAAAAGGAATGTATGGGTTTTTTGCTTGTCAGCGTAGTTTTTCTTAACAAACACACTGCAGCCGGTCCACCACACCTGCCGCCTCGAGCGTGTTCATTTGTCTCTCGCTCTTAATGATAATCATTAGCATTCCGTCCCCGGCGCCGCGTACTAAATAAAAATTTGCAATCGTTCCCGCCAGATGCCTCGCGCCATTAACTTGCGCGTGACGCGAGACGCCTCGATTTATTTCCACCCCGCGGAAACACACGGGCCTCTGTACTGTAGCTGCCCGCGGCTCTTGTACGACATAGTGAAGTAGATACTACTGCTGAATACGACCTGAGAGGACGTTAGCTTTCATATGGATTAGTTTAAATCCATTTTTTTCTTTTTATTTAATAATAAAATTACAGGTAATTTTGAATAAATTGGAAAAACTAAAATGACAATGTGCATGTTATGGGTTGTAAAAAGAAACACGCCTATTGAATATCTCATACAATTATTCGATACCACGCTAGATACAATCTTTCAGATAAAAAAATATATTGCCAATGAGGAGTGTATTGTAAGAAACGGCTGTGGCTTGCTACTTGTTGTTTAGTAAGTACTAAAAAATAATTTACTATAAACACCTGAAAAGGCAGGAAGCACTGAAATGCTCGTTGAAAAATATCATATATTATGCTATGAATTTCATGTCGACGTGTCAATGCATACAATCAATTACTGGACGGTGAATTTCTTCTTTCTGACGGCACTAAATTAAAGTATGGAAATTATCACATAATAATTACAAAAATGAGTAATTAACAGATTTGTTTAGTTAACTATTTACTAGGCAATCGCATACAATATGGGACTACTGCGGCCTGTCGTGGATGAATTTAGTTTATGTACCATAATAAGTTTTTACGTTTGTAGATTTTTTTGATATTTACTTCGTCAATCGATACAAACCCTCAACTCTTTTGGAACGACACGTTTACAAGCTGTTTAACGTTCTCAATGTTTTTATGAAGAAACTTCAAACAAAGTTACTATCTCCGAATGCCATATCCATTGCTGTGTAAAACAAATATCATAAATATGTTATTTCTATAAAATGAGCAATGTATACCAACTAATGTAAGCATAGTAAGTATTCGGTGTAAGACAGTTTAATATCCGCTCAGATATTGTTGCTCGTTAGCGATTTCCCAAACAAGTCTGCAGCTCGGAGTGGAAATTAGGGCTCGGGAGATTTCCTGACGAGGAACTTGTTCCAGTCCGAAAGCTTTCATGTAAAGAAAACTAGATGGGTTACAGGATCTTGATTAGTAGTTTTAATTAAATATTAAAAGTAATGACGTCAGTGGCGCTATTGTGCATACACTGTCATATCTAATACCGCCACGTAGCAGAAGCGTTTGCACACTGGCGTTGCAGCCGCGAGGGTGTTACGTGCGAATACTGACTTTCTTACACGTTGAGAGCATTAAAAAGATGGCAGAGTTGGCGTCATTTGTCATCTACGATGAAAGGACCCCGAACAGGTATTAAATCTCGTTTTAATCAATTGAGAGGGAGACCAAGTCCCAGATAGAATATACATATTGAAAAATAGGACTAAAATGTATGTCGGTCCTACATAAGTAGAGTACGCTAAGCAATACCTAGGATAGTTACGGATGTTAAAAAGATGTCCAAATGAACATTCATTTATTCATTTGTTTTTGGTAAACAAAGAATGTTTTACAAGTTCTTAGACAAACGACCGAATACATATGTAGATAAAGATCAGTTCCGTATTATATGTATATGTACTTAATAATAACTATTCAATGTTATTTATTCATATAACAAAAAAATAGTTTGAAACGCTATTAAGAATATAAAAGCAAAATGGAGTCTGCAATTTTTATCTTATATAGTTCTTTTATATATAGACATTGTTTACCAGCAAGAATGACTCTCGTAATATATTCACATACGAGTATGTACATACATTTAATAAGATATTGTTGGTATACTGACGTTTTATTAACAAGATATTTTTCTGAGACCATATTTGTAGTTCCCCAAACATAGTGTGAGGCTTCTTAAATCTGATCATTTTCGTCATAAGTTTCGTGAAAATTTCAGTTTACCAGATTTTTTTAGTTGCCAGCAAATCTATACGGTTACTTATATTAGGGGCTAAGGAACGAGATAGTGTTTGTACCCAATTCAAATTCATATAGTTTCATTTATATTGTTCTTTTTTAATTATAAGGTACATCAATTTAACGACATATGTTGTTGCAGATTTAAAATTAAAAAGCCGTTGTGCACTCTCCCTTATAAGGAGATGCACAGGGAGTGTCTGTTTAACTTTAGACTAAGTCTAGACAGATAAGAGATCTTTATTTTTTATTAAAGAGCCGCCGCCCACAGACATATACAATCATAGGCAGTTCGTTTGGCTTACATACACCAGATGTTAATGCGAATATTAGTTTATGAATGAAGAAACTGAGAGCGGGGACAGTGGCGCCGCGTCGCCTCGCCGCAATACACGTTTTCATAGCTTCGAACGGTTCCTTAGCTACAAGGGTGTCCAAAATATTTGTGCTTTTCATAAAGCTTGTTATTAAGAGACATAATTTCCAATTAAAAGCCATTAAATCTCAAAGCTCTTTCCACTCGCCGCGAGCGACGAGTCGCTGTTAATTATGCTCAAACACAACAAACGCCGTAGTTACGATGGACATTAAAATATCCGAATGAATAATCTAGGACAATTCCGCCTCACCGCTGAAATATGGCTGTCTCGCTTGGGACAAGGTATACGCTAAAACGTTGTGTTTTCTGAAATTTTTATTTATGAAAATTGTATCTTCAATATAAATTTATTCAAATCGCCTAAATTCTATTATTCAGATTTTTAACTATTTAGACTGGCTTAGTTTTTTTTTTTGGTAGGAATGTTTTAGATGTCTTAATTCTTTCTTTAAATGTTGTAATAATGGAATAAAAAACCTAATTCAAATTATCGGTTTTATTATTATAGAGAAATCCACAAATTTACAGTATCTACGCCATGCGCTTATGGCTTGAGTCGCGATGTAACAGTTAAAAAGCTTTCGCGATAATCGCCTCGTTATTCGCGGCCATATTTTTATGTTTGCAGTACTTCCGGACGAGGTTAAAAATCTGCTCTCCAACTGATTGTACTGCGATCATTTGCGGGCTTTACGGGGACATCGTTTTTGTGAAGCTTACAGGTCTCAGCTATGATTTCAAACCTGAGCCAAAAGTTATTTATGGCCGCACATAAAAGAACCGTGTCTAAACAGACAAACAAACAAACAAACAACCGCCACGCCAGGTCCCTAGCGGGGTAGGCAAAGAGCACGGAGTGCAAAATATCTCTGTCTTTGCAAACCTGACGTGCTTCGTCTAGATACATCAGTCTCTTCATACATACACGCTGGTTTCGGTAGGCTCTTGACTCCCCCATCTTCTAGAGCCCGACCTATTTGGTTAAGATAGGAGAGCCTTGGCCTTCCTTGACACCTACGTCCATTAACACTTGCGTTGTATATTCTCTTCGTCATTCTTTCATCATCCATTCTCTCTAGATGCCTGAACCATTAAAGCTTTTTCATCTTTACATCGATGCTCTCTTTTACACAAAGCATCTTTCTTACATCAGAATTGCAAAGAACCGTATCTAACTGTAACTTATTTTATATTCCAATATTAGGAGTGGCTGTCGATGTAACTACGGGAACATTCTCGAGTTGTGCAGATTAGTGGACTTATGTGTCAGTGTTCAAGCAGCCTGTCAGATGTTTTTTAGCCTTCAACAAGATTTAATTGTATAATCTTACATTCAAAAGTAACCCTCTCACAGAGAAGGCTTCATTTACTGTTAGTTGTTACGCTTCCAAGAACCAATCGTATCAATGGTTGCTTATATTTACAGATCACTTTCAATCAGTATAGTAAGCTGAATATACTGAACCATGGCGCCTTTAACTCGGACCCCGTTGTTTTGGATCGCTAAATAAACACATAAAATAATTTATTTTAATTACACATGATATATTAAAGTTATTGTTATCTATCTCCTATAAAGCGGAATGCTCGCCGCATTGTATCCACGCGAGTTTAACGAAGCTAACCGTTCAAACATAATAAAGCTAACTTATCACTCTCTGGCTAATAACATGTAACTTGGGCGCGTGTACTGCAGTTCGTGTTTGAGCATCCAAGCTAACTTTGGTCTTAAATTAGCGCGCTTGTGTCACAACTTGCGCCAACAAACCGTGCATGGAAGCCTTTGAACTAAGTTTCGCTATCGATGGAAGTAATACTAGCAATATATTATTGACAATTATATGTATATTCGATGTGCAGCGGTATATCTAAACATATTTTTTACCTATACCATCGGATCTGGCATACCAGTTCTATTTATAACTGACTTCCACCCGCCGCCTCGTTCGCGCGGCCTGAGATGATAACAAACGAAGGAACTAAAGCATATGTATCAAAATTTCATATAAATCGAGATAGAACTTTCTGTTTTATTGACATATAACCATCGATAAAAACAAACATACAAAATATCACATTTTGAACATTAAAGATATATAGTATAGATGTTACCCCGGACATTGTTCTCGCAGTAAGCTAAATATTGTCATAGAATGCAAGGTTATTTATTTTATTATTACAGGGTTTGACGTGCAACAGTATTCTAGGTTAACTGAGCTGTCACCAGCAATCAAAATAATAAAAACAACACACATAACGTCACATCACTGTTGTATTGGAGGTGTGTGTACCAGACATAGCGAGTTGCTTTGCCAGGTGTTGATGTTAGCCATATGGCCACTGCACACCTACTGATGCTATACCATATAATAGAAATATATACTAGTGTATTGTAAGATTGTACATGTATTGTTAGATGTACAATTGCCACATTATGTTCTGGTGAAAGAACGGAAGAGAAACATTGAAAAAGTAGCTCAGTTATAGTCAACATAAAATATGATGAAGACGCAGCTTGCGATATCGCCAGGCTGGCCGGCGCTGGGCGGGCGATAACGCCATCGGTGAGGATAATTTCGTCAAGGTAAATAGTTTAAGTGAGAAATACAGGTTGTTGATTGTAATAAAAATACAAACCAAAATTTTGGGTATGTTTTAAAATAAATAAGTACGTAGTAAACTTGCTTTAAATAATTTGCAGATTTTTGGACAGTATTTTCCAATCATAAATTAGAGTTGACAAAATTCAGATGCACAACGGGAAAGTAAAACTTAAATATATGACTAGGACAATGATTGTATTTATTTCGCTAATTTTTATAATGCTATTGAGCCTCCGCTGAGAATAGGCGTGACAATTGACAGTGTAGCGAATGTAGCAGTTGAGTTCGTAAACAGAGCAACATGTTGCATCTTACTGCGCTGCTTTCTGCTGTCTTTTTGCGATGTACATATAGATATACATGTTTTATTTTTCCGCTGTAGTTAAATTATTATTGAGATAAGTAGTGAAATAAATATACATAAGTAACAACGATGTGAATGAGAGTAAGTACAATTTGACATTCGTTAAAGACTTCTGTAACTGTAATTCTAAAATTAGAAATACAATGAAATGAATTTAAATCTTTTCTTTCAAGACAAAGGGTACGTTTATGTTCACAAACAAAACAAACATGATTTTCTGAATCTATTTTTAACAGAATGGAGATGCGCGATACTTATATTTCCAAAAAAGCTTATATCGATATTTATTTTTAGGACAGCTATAAAGCATATCCTCTTATACGATTTTAAGCTGAGCCGGGGGTGTGTAGTCAACATCACGTGGGCCGGCGTGTGTCTGATAGAGTGCCAGGCGGCTAGCGGTGTGTGGGGAATGATTCTAAAACGGAACAAGTGCAAATGCGGGCGTAGGCTCTCTCTCTCGGCGTGAACCTTTTTCAGCAATGTAGCGCTTGCATGAATTATTCATACATTAGGTTTTTGTTATGGTTTGTTTATTCAGGATCGATGTATTGTGTTCACAAACACGGCAAATTAAAAAACCGCCCTTAGATAACGGCAATGCGATATAATCTAACTGATAAAAATATGGACGCAGGCAACCGATATAACACTGCTACGACTAAGATCACCTTGAGTTGCTCGACTCCCTGACTCTCTGTTTTTAGTGGCAAGAACACCGCTGGCACCTTAAAACATTGCAATATAAGACAGTGGGCGGAGAATGAAAGATTATTTTAATATGAAGGGATGGGTTGTCCATGATAGTACAATATGCAGGATGAACAGAGAAAGTGAAGAGTAATATAAAATACAGTACAATAAAATTTGGATTTCTTAATGTCTTTAATACACACTAAAATAATTGTAACGTGCCCTGAGTAAGCTAAGTAAACAAGTGAGCTTAAATACTTAAATCGCACCACTAACAATTGCCCAAATCAATACAGGACATATTCCAACCGTACAGATGAATGCTGATCTTCAACCGTCCAAACTATGTTCCCAAAACTCTTCACTCGCTTATGGTGAAACGAGTTGATATGCTTAATAACGTTGAAAGATAAGCCGAGCACCAAAACGCTCTTTAAGTTTATAGGGGACCTCAATTTTATGTCGTTCCTGGGTTTGTTAATACAGCGAACCGGCTACAACACGACATCTAATGATGTTGACGGACACCGCTCCGACTGGTCGTCGTGGTGGAATCTGGTGACCGAACTACACTTAGTTTCCAACAGCAGGAATTAATCTTGTAGGTAGTTACAATACACGTCCGGTAAGCGGAGCATTAGTATTATAAGTATTTAAACTACAACTCGACAGGATATAGGAAACAATCATCATTTGTTTCATTTGGAGAAGTGATAAGGAGAGGGTTCTCAGGTGGAATTTTCGTGTTCCCATTGAACCGGCGTTCTACTCAAACATTGTGATACAAAATATTGTATTCTAAGGCAGACAAGTAACACGACTTACACACGTTACTCCCAGGTCGGTGTAAATGATTATACACGTAATGTGGAATGCTATCGAATTATGTTTAATAATTTGTGCATCTGTTAATGGCACATTTAATACATGTTATTATACTGTAAATGTAACTGATATCGTATTAACCATATATCATACGTGTAATAATGAAATAAAGAACTTTTATTTTTAGTTATTTATATGATTAGGTGTCGTACTGTGGGCGGC
>DVPR01001942.1:0-10150 GCA_018239345.1 Oxynetra stangelandi | reverse complement strand
AAAAGATTCAAGGTTCAAGGACCTCTAATATCATAACTCCTTTTCCATATTTGCAGCTTCCAGTAGAATGTCATGTAAAGTTTTTTTTTAAATTTTGAGTGGAGTGGCAAATATCGCCCCCCCAAAAGAAGTGTTGCCCCTCTTGAAGACGCCTCCAGTATACGCGTGGATATAAGACAACGTTTAATTTCACCAAGTCCAAAGCTTTCGTGGTCAGAGGCTTGCGTCCAGTAATTCCCCTATAATTGGAGGGTGCGCGCTCGGGTGCAAACGCAAAAGATTGTGGCCCAGATAGAGACGTCTGTGACAATTCATTTGACCGGTTTCCGTTTGACATTGTCACTGACATTTTGGACTTTTCGACAGCCATGTAAAGAAGAAGATGGTTGCGCTGTCAGTCTGTGAAGTTATTAAAGTGGTTTATAGAGATCCTTAAAATATCAAAGCCTGTACTGGCATTCTTATGGCTTAAGCTGGAATCATTCCTGTTGTATCGCAAAAAATATATATTATAATGCTGGTAATATGCAATAAAATTGGATAGGACCGTGGTGGTTACGCAATCGTTGCTACGTTTAAATGCATATCGTTGTCAACAACTGCAATAATGTAATTTAAATAAACTACGTGCTAAGTGAGATGGTAGATCGCAGCCCCTATATACGGTGCCACCGCTGCACTTTTTTCTGCCGTGAAGCAGTTGTTATTACAACAATGTGTGTTTCGGTTAGAAGTTGCCGGTCCACGTGTATAACAGAGGCGACCATCTCAGTCCTCGAGAGTAGCAAAACTTTCTTGACCGGCCAAGAATGGGACTAATGGTTTCCTTTACTCCTGTTCGAGATTGGTTCCAGATGTCTATGGGCGGCAGCGGCCATATGTGACTGCTGCATGTCCGTTTGCTACTCTCTTCACATGAAAAAAAGGTAAAAAAAAATACTTCACCGCGAACAACGAGTCTCTATTAAACGCTTGTCCGTAATTAACCGCCGGTACCACGTAGGACTTATCAGGTCAAATCAACACGACACTTAGGTGGGGTCCGAACAGCCGTGTGCACCGAGAAATTGGTGCGTAATGACCGCTTCCATGGCTAAACACCATGACTCGTGTCGTCTGACCGTCATCTGGTGGGACAAGTTACAGGAGCCTGTAGTTTTATGGTATTGGAGGAAAAGGCACATGTATTTGTCATAATTGCGCAGAAGTAGTATAAGCCACCTTCCAGCTAGATGGGATGATGGTCGGTGAAAGGCTGCAGTAGTATTTGGACGGCAGGCTGGAAGTATATAAGCCCAGATGTGGATACAGACTGGCTGACGATGATGCCATCTATCATAAACCACACATCAAATTCAACCTTACAACGATATGAGAACTTTAAAAACTACGCTTACATCAATATGTGCTTGTATTTTGCAAAATCGGCTGCGTATCTAACAAACAAGAAAAGGCGACAGTGGTGATCCTAAATCATGCTGTAGAAGTTTTTTAGAATGTTGACCTATATACAAATACCGAAACTAACAAAATCGGAGCTCGGCCGCTCCCCAGTCATACCGACATTCCCGACGGGAGATCTCCACCAATGCTTCTTCTGGCTTTACGATGTAATCGCTTCATCCGATAACTGGTACCACAGACACAAAAGCAGAGGAACGTATCCTCCCATGACCGCGATCACGCTTCGCCCTAGCTACTAGTCTACACGAAGACTGGCTACGACAATATCTTTTGTTTACCTCTTCATAGTGATATTCGCAATCAGATACTAGAAATACATACTTGTGTATGAATTACTACAGACACGTGATGCAATTCGACCAGTCTTTAGCAGGAGCTCTGTCATTGACGCTCTGTTGTCATTGAAGCTCTGTAATTTTTAATTTATTAGTTTCACTAATTGTAACTAATTT
Source organism: Oxynetra stangelandi (assembly GCA_018239345.1). Lineage (NCBI taxonomy): Eukaryota > Metazoa > Arthropoda > Insecta > Lepidoptera > Hesperiidae > Oxynetra > Oxynetra stangelandi. Next base: position 8,234 of record DVPR01001942.1, on the reverse strand, counting down.
GACCATGAGCTAAAGTCGAAACCAGCGGTGAATTGTAAAAGGAATTGGATGAAGAACTAAGGTGTTTAAATAAATAAATATCTCGGGACATTTTCACATACGATCCGATGTCAAACTAGGCAGTGTACTTTTTTATGGTAACTAGAGGTCTGATAAAGTAAATATGTTGTACATACATATAAATATTATATAATAATAATAACTTGGGATATCCAGGGGCATTTTTACATCTAGATATAAGACAAACGGTTGTGCTCATCACACAAATATTTGTTCCGATTGAGTATCGAACCGACTACCCTCGGCGTTGCAGTGAGCTTCATTAACCACTACAACAACGGGTCAGTCAAAATTACATCTCAGTTACTCAACATGAAAACTGTAGCTTTCTTCTGAAATATTTTCATCGCACTGTGTGCATTTATTAGGCATCTGAAATACTTCTCCAAGCGTGGCAGTAGGATAGCAACCTGTACTGTCTTGCAAATGTGTAAAAGCGAAGACCATTATTGACCATTATTGACCCATTGAGTTTATCACTGCTGGACACGGGTCTCCTCTCGGAATGAGAAGGATTAGGCAATAGTTCACTTGGTAGTTGGTAGACTTCACACACCTTAGAAATTATTTATTTTTTATTATCAAGTACCGTATTATGTTGAACCATCAGTCGTTCGTATTAAAAAGAGGTTTTAAGTAATACCTACCGCATCTACCGCAGGAAGATATCCATATATGATAAATGCGAGCTCATTAGCCCATTGAAATCGTCTCATTAAACCTGGCGGCATGCTAAAACTTGCATCAACTTCCCAATAAGGCCACTTGCTATTGCATATAAAGAAAAACATGCGTAGAATTAATACGATAACTTTTTATTTCATCTAGTAAAATATATTCTTAGCTATTACACAAATTGTTTACATATATGATACGCTTTCATAAAAACAGGTCTCTATATAAAAATTCAAATGCATCGAATTGTATGTATGTATGTATTTAATTATATTTAACTATACGTAAATTTTTAGGTATTTCAAAACCTATTAGGCGCCATTGGGAGGTCTTTTTGTCGTTTTGTAGGGCGTCACGTCTCTCGATATGTCTTTATCAGCGCTGTTCAGAGGACTCTTAAATCTGCACTGAAACACCAGTATCCTTCAAACGTGTCGCGTCACAACTTCCGCTACACGGCCACATGTCCCGTCGTTCTTCCGGTGTTGCTAGCTGGGCGGTTCGTGCTCGCGCTCTTCTCGCCCGGACTCTACGACGCCCCCTTTTAGTTACCTCGTACGATAGGCTTAGGATATCGTAGCTCGAATCCCGGTCCTCAACAAGAGCAGCGCCACTTGACGAGGAGGCCTTGACATCATGCTCTCGATGATGAAAATAATTTCATCACCATCAACGTGTAGAGTTCGAAAGTAATAACGTTCGTCGAGCTGGCTGTTGTGCGGAAATACCTAAATTAGTGCGTAAAGTAATAAAACTAAATCTTTATTGAAATCGTGGCTTTTTATGGCCGCGGTTTTAATGCTCGAACATCTTAACTGTCTTAATCATGATACTAATACAGGTCGTGTTTTGGTTAACGTTTTTAAATAATCATAACGATAATAGCATGTTGGGTTGGTATCAAAAGCATGTTATTAGCTAAGGTAATTGTTTTTCCATAATAGTGTAATTCAACATTAGTTATTTAAAATTAAACTGTCTCTACATTTCATTTCATGCTAAAGGTGCAATCAATTGAAAATTAGTTTTACAATAAAATAGCAATTAGTTTTACGATAAAATAAATTTAGAATTTATTACAAATATTTAATTTTGACAATAAGTCGTATCTGGCTGGTTTAATAAAACGTTAAACTAGGCAGGCATGTATAATTGTTTCAATGACTCGTGCAAGGACAAAGCAATTGTAATAAATCTATTAAACCAGTCGCCAATGAAACAAGACCTGGAGACAGTCATGACATAAATTCCTTCGGTCCCCTAAAATAAATTCGCTTAATCGCCCTTTGCTGATAGAAAATGTTTAGATATACCACCACCGTAGGTACCTACCGGCTGGTATTAAATTTTATAAACAGCCTTTATCTTCCCGCCCAGATGCGCCAAAAGCTCACTTACAATTTCCCCCGAAACCCCCTATTAATCCTTGTCGCGTTGCAATAAGATCGAAACTCGTGCATTGCGGATGTAAAATTCAATTATAGACAACTGCCAGTGTAAGGAGGCCCCCGTTTTGCATACAAATCCCCCTTCCAACGTCCACGTTGCCCTGCGAAGCGGGGGTGTCGTAGTTCATAGCGAGTGGTTCGACTAGTAGGTACGAGGCAAGTGTGAAGAAGCTAAGAGGTGTATCGGTCCCCACCGTTCCGTCCGGGGGCGGGGCCGGGGCGCGACACGCTCCTAACCGTTACAAGCGATCCGCGCTTCGCGTCGAGCTTACGCGTGAAGCTACGCGCGCACTGGTCACGGGCCGTTCGACTTCGTTCGAATTTCGAACGCCTAAAGTCGAATATCTAAAGTCGCTACGAACGTCTAAAGTTGAATATGTAAAGTCGCTACGAACTGATATTAGATATTTTGTTTCATTGTTATTGTGTTCAATATTATATATTTTGTCTACGTCATTCGTTTGTGGGACTTTTTCGGTTATAAATATCTACTGTTTGATTGGTGACTGTATTGATTATTAATCCGTATAATGTATGATATTTGTTTTTATTGATCGATTGTATAAGTGAATCGAGGCTAAGCGGAAAGGTGAGTTTGTGTGCACATTTAATTTTAATTATTATAAAAGATTGCGATATAAATTTTTTGTTAAATTGCTTCCGTACCTGTTTCAAAAGTGGATTATTGTAATAGTTATAAATACTCCTACAATTCTGATACATTTCAAATTACTTTATATATTTTTGATATCTGAATATACTAATATATTTTTCTAATACATACTCAACATATTTTTGTACAATAAATATTATTAATTAATATGTAATGTTTAAAAAGATGTATATTATTTATTTATCTCCGGTACTAATGCATCTTCATCTTCATACATAATTATGTATATCTACGTAGTGTGATAAGAAAAGACATCAACGCAATCATCCAACTTTACAATACAAATATGAACTCCACACAATTATTTTAGAAACAAAATATATATATTTCTTTATTTAAAGTATATAAATATTTCGACGATGCATTTTAGGATACCGTTTATAATAAATGTAACATTTTTATAATAAATTATTTATTGACATACGTAAAACTTATCATTTATTTTATTTTATTAAATTCTTAAACCTATTTAATTTTTTTGTAATATTTGTACACGATATACCCAAATTGAATATTTGGCTTTAATATTGAGAAGTAATAAGAATTAATGCAGAAAAATAGTATCTTGGGCAGACAATTTTTTCATGTGTTTTAAAATAGGGCAACTAATAATAAATTGTAAACTCTTCTATATCATAATAATTTTCTGCTTTCACATCATAATATATACTTCTTTTATGTAAATATGCATCGCCGTTGTTTTATAAGTCCAAGAAATAATCTTGACATAAGAATGCTGTATTGACTTTAAATTTAATAACTTAATTTAATAACAGTTTAATATTTATAAAAAAAGCATGAACGTATTTCTTGACCTTCGGCTATTTCTTTATCTTTTCTCTCGGAATTTGTCATCAACAATTTGTAGTTTTGATAGATTTCATGTTACATATAATTTATTTTAAAGTTATAATTTATTGTTGACTACTAAACCCTAATAACAATTTACAAGATATAAAACAAAATAATCGAATTATATTTATAATCGAAAAAAAAAAACTGTTCTGAATAGCAAAACATAAAACGCATTGGATTCAGCTTAAAAATATTAAGCATGAAATGCCCATTTTCCGCTATTATCATGAATGTAGTGTCTTTAGAACGGACTCGGTAAGAACAATTATAATTATCTCACTTCAACCGACACTTTCTATTGTAATAACTTGCATTTTCGTAGCTCTTATTGCGATGACGTAAGGTTCAATTTGTCTACGCCATATCAAAGCTGTACGGAACAAAACATAAGCAATAGACAGTTTTTATTGTAGCGGAAAATTAACAGTATTTTTTTCCAATTTCATTTAGTTTTTCTCGTCTATAATAAAATATCTAGTTGAGACCCTTTTTGGGCCTTTTAGGATACATACGTTGCATGCAACCTTTTAACGCTAAGTTGAAAAAGTTAATGTTAATGTTTATGTAATTTTTAACACAGTGACGACATTAAAAGATTATTACTGCTATGTAATCAGTAAAAATATGACATAACTATTGGTTACATATTGACAGATAAGTGTAAGAAATTACATACGTCTTCGTCATTCCAATGTTTCAAAATACGCACTGCTGATTTACAGCAGTAATATTTGCGTAAGTGGAGCTTCAACGATCAAATTGCTCTTCAATGTTCGTCTATATGCCTGTTTCTTTGTAATAATTTTCTAGTTTATCTAATTTACTCCGTTCCATTTCATTACTTTCCTCATTATTCTAATATGTATCGTTGCTTTGTGTTTAATTTCCTATTTGGTCCCTACAATATAATCTGTTCCTTTTTATTTATTTTCCTAGTTCGTTTAATGTATTCCGTTCAATTTTGTATATTTTCCCAGTTAGTCTAATATATTCCTTATTCTTTACTTCCTTATTTTTACCGTCTAATATAATCCGCTCCTCTTTCTTTACCTCCCTAAATTATCAAACACATTCCGTTCCATTTCGTCTACTCTCCCAGTGCGTCTAATATATTCCGTTCCGTTTTGTTCACTTACCTACCTAGTGCGTCTAGTACATTATAAACCACGACACTATGATACAAACCGTCTATGACTTGAACCGTACACACACATATTATAACGCCGGTGCCTTTATTAAGCCGCACTTTTAATTCGAGCCAGATTGGAGTTACCGCTGTTTGCATGTGTCCGCCATCACCGACACTTCCCACGTGATTTTACCGAGCCGACGCCGGAAAAGTTTCAGAACGTCACGCTCGGGGCACAACGATGTATTTACACGTGTACGGAATCGGAAAATGAATTCTATTACAACACGATATGTGTTATAACGCTATGTTTACAAAGAAGCGGTTAGGGCGATAGGTGTGGTCGAGTCACGGAATTATGACGTCCGATTGTTGAACAAATTCGTCTGAACGTTTTCGTTCACGTGCCTTCCGTCGGGTTAGACATTTTTTGTGTTATTTTCATTTTTTTTGTAATAAAATTCGTGCGTTCGTCATATAACTCTTACAGTCGAAACACCATATTATTGCACGCCAACAGGCCTTTCCTTGGCCGTGTCATTTTAAAGCTGAAATTATTTTTCGTGATTTATTCTAGCCTTCGCACACCTAATGGTATGCGGTATTGTTATACGCGGACATTTTTGTTTATAATAAATTAAATTTAATTGAGATAAGAGGGAAAAATAATTGCCCGGCCGGTAGAAAAGTACCGTGTTGGAATTTTGTTAAATGTTAGTTTTTTGTTGACTTCAAGGCGACCGCTTTTAACTGATTTAATTATTGCATGGTGTTAGTTTTAATGTACTTGCAATTGATGTCCCTTTATACGACCTTTCCATAGCCCGACCTCTGGCTGTTGGACCTCGGAATCTTGAAGATGTTATATATTGTTTAATATTAATATAGGTTAATACGATTTTCCCATAGGAACATCCTTTATGGACATTATCAGTTAAATCATTGAGCTAAGAATAACATTAGAACAATTGTAACAACGAATACATACATTATCGACAGACAGACAGTAGTGTGGACGGTGTTCATATCAATCCGCTTTCGCGGAAATATTTATAAGTAGTTATTATTTATATACTAAAGCTTAAAATTCCCTCCTATTATTTCATGGTTGCTTGGATGGAAGCGCTTTTATAGCGTACAGCGCTTGAAGTGTTTGTTTTTAGCGTTAAAGTTTTCTATATTATCCGTGGTGATCAATAGTAAAGCGTATAAATATATACCATTTTCTGCTTACTTCTTTTGATAATTGTATCCCCGTTTTAAAACTGTAATTAAGAGTAATAATCAATATATATTTTTAAATTATAATTTTTATAGCAGGAAAGTAGGTAATGTACCCATGTATATATGTATAATAATAACAATATCTTAGGACATTTCTACACACGGCCATTTGTTTCCACAATCGGCATTTAAGCAATTTAGCGAAGTATTTAATTGTAAGCAGAGTATTTAGTATTTAGCAACGTAGGCATTTACACATCATACACACAGAAGAAACACTACCCATCACACAAATATTTGTCCTTGGTGGCGACCGAAGTCACGAACCCCGGTACAGCGGTCAGGTTCGCTAATCATTCAACCAATGGGTCAGTTTTTATATCTTAATATAAGTATGTACATATATCCTTAATATTTCAATCTATGGGCGTGCCGTTTAATAAGTCGATTTCTAGAAACAAATTGGCTATATGTATTACAAATTTGTACCACTTGATCTATAAAATATAAATACCACGAGATTAATAATAACCAAGACACGATGCAAATCAAACACGTTGAGAAATACTTAAATATTTATTGCAATGTATTTAAATGATTTTTTACTTGCATTACTTGGTTGGAATAAATGTTAAACTGTATAACGTGTATAAAAACTCCACATTTTCTCTCTAACATTTTAGAGCTCTACGAAATGTCCCTTTGTACGTTTTCTTTCTAATTATCATATGATTGCATGTAAGGAATACATATCAAAAGTTATTTCCGTTACAAAAATACGCTTCTTCTGTGTCCATTGTATTGAGCTTTTTTGTATTCGTCGATTTTAAACTTAACATTACTTTCGCGTAAATTGAGCTACCAAATCCGTTAATATGAATCTACATACAAAGTCATCTATTAAAAACTTTCGCCGTAGCGTAGTACTGAATATGACTTAGTTGTTGTTTTATTGTACTCAAATAAAAGATTTTTTATAGAGCTGTTCGAGAAATTGGCTAACCTACTGGCTCGGATTGTTGGTGATCGCTGCGGGGGCCTGCTTTTTTCATATTCATTAATAGGCATTATAGCGTCGACGGAAAATATAATAATTCTCACTATTTGTAAGTGTTACATAATGTTCTTGGGGGCGTGTGTTTGCCTACGCTAGTTCTCTGCTTCAGACTTCTCAGTCATCAATGTTGCAACTACTCGTATATTATGTTTGTGATGAAATGGTCTCTTTATAAATTTCTGTTAATTGAATCTAAGTTATCGGAGTATCATTGTTGGAAGGTCTCAAGAGATAATCCAATTGTATAGTCTTCAATGCCAGTTCTTGATTGTTATAAGATTGTCATTGAAATAAATCTATACAAAAGTATGTACCTAAGTACTACAATTTAAAATATTGCAAGTTAATCTTAAAAGTTATTGAAAAAATTATAGACATTATCTTGAAATATAAGGTAACAATGGTCTCTGAATGTTCTCATATATTGAATAGTGCTTAAATGAACATTATTGTATCAGACGATTGATTTTTTTCTTTGACGAAAACATTAGTGAGTGACCTCTGAATATAAATGCCACTTGAGAGGAGATATAAATCCCATTTACTTCAGTTGTAACTTGATAATTTAAACGCTTGTTGTGTGTGGCTACTATGTCCTACACACGTGTAAAAAAACTTCTAATAATATTTTGCCTGAACTACCAATAATATTTCGTCCAATTGTCAAATAACTTAAAACTTTAATTTTGAATAGACTTGTATTTTGTTTTTATTTTTTTTATTTTAAGTAATGAGAGCTAACAATTGGTCCGTTATCTTGATTTTAAATTTAGAACGAAATACTTAAAACAAATTTGTCAAGTCACCTCGCCCCGTAAAACATAATAATTTTCCTTTTACGACTTTAGAATGAAAACTGTAATAAACTACTGTTAAGATTGTATTCTACTTTTTTTATATTTGATCGCTTCGATACACAGTTGAAAATACTATTAAAACAGTTATTATGGTTGGATATAATATTTTAGGTGTCAGAACATGTATAAGTTGAGCTGTTTGTGATCGTGAAGGAATTGTTATTATGACATGCACGCGTGTTGCGGTCTGACATGCATGGTGTGCAATTCACGCGTAAACTAGAAGCGACAATCGCAGCCCCCAGGGTCAATAACG
>DVPR01001941.1:0-10151 GCA_018239345.1 Oxynetra stangelandi | reverse complement strand
TCATTAACACTTTCAACGTTTTGTTGTTGGAGAGCAGATTTCTCCCAGATTAAGATTGCTTTAGGTTAATAGCCGCCACACTGTCCATGTGCATTGGAAAATATCTTAAAAAGCTCTTGTGGGTTTCCCTTTCCTCACGATATTTTCCTTCACTGTTATAGCAAGTGATGTTAATCTTAGATAATACACATAATTTTGTTAGAACAGACGTGCGTGCTAGGTTTTGAACTCCAAGACACCAGAATGGGAGACTGAAAACTAAACTACTAGACTGTCACTGCTTAATTTTACTGTGTAATTTATAACAGCTGGTATTTTAAATTACAACATTAGGAGTAGTTACAACATTTTGTGTAGATACCAATGTTTTTATTATGAAAAATATCTTAAGAACTGCTACACAATTCGGTTTCTTATCAATATTAAAGTTATCGTATTTGTGTAATTACTAATTATAAAACGAAATTAGACTGCATAAAACAATTTCATTTAATAAATTAACACAATGTGTAATCAAAATACTCTTTTTTTAACAGAAAGTACAATGACGTCACTTAATTATAATGACAACAATATTGTATGTAAAATGAAGAGATGCACCACATATCAAATGTCCAAGTCGGTTGGTGATTATCGAAAATGTTGCCACAGTTAAAAAAAAAACTAAAACGATATGTACGGTACTCTATTCAACAGAGTTCAACTCTTACTTGACATGGATTTAGTATTATCAATGCTAATTAAGAATTCCCATAATCTTTTGTTCCGTTTGCGTTCTTTTTCCCATATTTACAATAGTCGTTTCCATAATTCGGCGGTTGTATAATTCGGTTGTAAACGATGAAAATGTTCGCTGTGACCCAGTTAGTGCCACCGTCACGCGACTTTTAGGGATAAATTCACATGCTCCTTTGATTTTCGGGAAACTAATTCAAACTTGGACGAATTATAAAAAGTAATGGCTTCCGTCGATTAAGTCACTGTTAATAACGGATAGTATCTATACACAGTAAATTGATTGTATACATAAATAATTAAATTATATATGTATCTATGTACATATCATATTGTTTAGTACGTTCTGGTATAAATAGTAGTATATGGTAATGATAAATGTTTATATTTAATACATTTTTTGTCAATATTGCTACATAACAGTCAGGGCGGTGATATGCTTTCTTAGCGTTGTGTTGAATAAATATAAAATATTTGGAGTTAGATCAATAACAAGTGATAAGGTGCGCGGTGTGAATGACCTCGTGATGGTCGGGAGGCGCGTGGACCGCAACCACTTGCGTCAGTTCTCGGTTGATAAGAGATTCGCAATTGTTTACGTATTGTACGATCGAGCCTCCTCAGCGACTACGAAATGACATTGGACCGTTGTCCCAACACTAAGTCATATAGCAATAAAAATAAAATTGACTGGCTCGCTGGTCAAAGTTATTAGAGACACTGATCTTTTTGCGGGTTTCTTTCTCTCGGTCCACTATAGCCCGAAGGGTGCACAAAGCCGAGGTACGACTATCAATATATGACGTTCATTAAGTGTATCTGAGTGTACCGTACAATGAATAAAATGATTTGAATTTGAATTTGATTGCTGAGCTGTGCGTTCGATTAGTACTGTGTCGTTTCTTCGATCCGTATCTTGCGATAAACTTGAGCGTTTGTCCTGTGTCTTGATGTAAAAGTATCTATGCTAATATTTAATTTAAAAAAAATGGAAGTATGTAAACTACATACATAAATTTTCATATCAGCTGTTTAGTTGATATTCTTAGAAATTGTTTGTCAACATGAAAATGGGAAAGATTTTGTGAATAGAAAAAAGGGGTTTTTTTTCTTTTACGATACGAAACTTGCAGTCATTCGTGAGAGCGCAAGCTCCACCCGCTAACGGCCGCCTTGAATGTTCATATTATTGTCACCACATGTCGCTGTTTCAAATCCATACTAATTGCATTTTACGTTACTTACGCGATCGAGTAGATAAAAAAGTCGCACTCTGCATGCTGAAGTATTTATGGCCTTGATTCAGATCCCTAACGATCTATGAAATTTAAGTGGCATCGAACTATTGATTGTAACAGCCTATTGGCAATTTATTTTCGGTAACATAAGAGTTGTTTCAACTGGCTGAACGCCTTTTGAGCGGTGATAAAACTTTCGATTTACTCGGAGTGCCAATATTTACATATCTCGATGTTGTAAGATAACGTTTCTTGATAGAGACTGGTCGCTCACGAGGTAATGTACTAATGTGTACAAGATTTTGCCTAGCGACTGATGGACCATGAGTCACGTTTGAGTGAGTGAGTTTCCGTATGATTCCAAAGATTATTAAGTTTTATTAGAAACTAATTAAACTAACACTAAAATAGTAATAATAAATAATACAGAAATATACCTCAATACAATGCTGTTTTATGACAATGCCGAGTTTTATCTACTCACGTGTTATCTAAGATTCTGTATAGGTATTACCAAAAACTAATCGTTTTTAGAGCTACGTTCATATTTTGATACAACTTTAGACCGAGAACAGGCCATAAATATTACACATGGGTGGTGTTGCAGCTACAAATTTAATGTATAAACCTTCGCTGCTATGCAATACTGACTTGATACAGGAGAAGTAATTGAATTGAAAGTAATTGTCGTAACAGTAATAAGATGATATGAGAAGCGATATAGGGTATGTAGGTACCTAATGGAAGATAATACCTAACCATTTGGAATTGTTAGCATACTATCGACTGGAACACGAATCACTCTCTTCTCTAAATTCTCTAAAACACTAATACTCACATATAATTTGACTATTTTTTCTGTGTATGGTACTTGTCAAATAGGTTTTGAGTATACACTTTCGTTGTAAAGAAGTGTAACAGATTGGCTTCTTGTCGCCACAGTGATTGATAAAAAGTTTAGGGTTGTACATGTATGATCGTCGCAATGGTGTTGAGATATCCTAACAAGGATAAAACTCCAAATTAAAAATAATGTTTCTAAATTTGTTCCACTTTTTAAAAGGCCTTTCCACTTATCTTTCGTAAAGATTTAGTGAGCTATGATGATAAGTCAGGATACTGCGTTATTTCAGTGCTAGTACGAAAGTCTTATCAAGTAATCTCGATATCGGTCAATAACCCTGCGTAGCGCCTGCGTGCCGGTGTGCACCACCAACGGATATGCTAGGTTCATTTAAAATTTACGTTTGAACCATACATATTTCTATGTAGTATATCAAAATAATCTAATTTTAAGGTATTGATGAAATGTACCTTGGACTACCGCTAGTATGAAACTGTTTACAGTGATCGGCATTATGATCAACAGCCCTACGCATTTCGCACTAGTATCAAAGTATAATGAAGCACGATTACTAGTTGCTTCCAGGTTGCAGTTGCTTCCAGGTTGCGTACATTAGCGTTGAGAGTCCAGACTAATGGCATACAAGTGATAACCATTATCACAGCGCTAGTACCTACTAAAGTATCAATGATCGCCATTACAGTCGACAGCCCTACACGGTGTTTATCAATACATAAGTTTTGAATGTAATTGAACCCAAATCAACAGCATGCATCTGCTAGATATCACAACAAAATCATATTTTTCACTACACAAAATTATTGTAACAAAAGTTCAAAATGTCGCTTATTACTTTTCCTCCAAGTCACATATATCTTATAAGTTTAAAAACAACGGTTATTGCCGATGTAAATCCGAACCATCGTATTCGATATGAAATGAGAAGATAAGAAGTCATTGTTTTTATAATACGACTAGGCTACGACCGCATTAAAAACTATCGAGAGAAGAACAGAGATTATTTGTTATCAAAATTTATTTGTATTCAATTCAACTTAGATCTTGTAATGTGAAGATCTGTAGCAATATATCACTTCAATATTAAATATTACAAACTGTTTAATATTGCTGGTATAATTTGGATAGCGAAATAAATCATTTAGCAACTTGTTACTTGGTTATGTTTTTAATTCGCGTGAGTATATATGATAAATGATAAATTCTAGGCATACAAAAGCCAGCTTTATCGCTAAGGTAGCGATATTTACGAGGCAAGAGTGGGGGGGATGTACAAACATAAAAATATAACAACAAACACTAGTATCTAATAAATAAACAAATATGCTAAAATGATTCAGCTAGACGATCGTTGGCTACCATAATGTTTCTTAAGATAGATATTAAAATAACCTAAGTATTGAACTAGACGAGTACCTATTATGCGTATTACGTAAGTATAATTCACCTACGTGTATGACAGAATATGCTATCTTATCAACACAGCCGTAGTTCAACAAATGGGGTGTGCATTGACGCGTAACGTTACCCCCAGAAGTGAAATAAATCGTATATTTCGTAGCAGTATTACAACCCCCTTTCTGTCGATCACACGTGTGACGCAAAATGTACTTTTTACTTTTTTCACCTGCACCATGACTAATGTTATATCGATTAAACAAATTTTTGCTGTGTTAATCGTAACAGGCATAATATGGGACTCGGTAATGTTTGAAGGAGTGTGAATAGTTTGAATTCGGTTTGTATTAAGTCGTTCGTTCCTCAGATTATAAGTGCTGCTGGTAATTATTTTGATATATGTGTTTTAATATTTTCGTCGTTCGAATTAAAATTTGACGTCTGCCACTTCGTAAAATGTTCTGTTTGTATAACAGTGAATAAATAATAATTTTCCATAGTCTATATCTTGTAAATATGTAACTGGCACTTTGTAAATCTCCTTTTAAAAGCTCTTACGTTCTGAATTACAAGTCTAAAACATAAATATGGGATTTATAATATAATATCGTGTCATATATTTTACTTGCGTTACAGGGCGTAGTAGATTACTAGGACCAAACTAAAACTTATTTGCAATCATATTTAGCTCCATGTATACGTCATAATAAAGTTGCATAACTCATTAAATTATTACTATTTTAATTAGATATTTTTATGCAAAAACAAAGGAGCAAACGTATTCTGATATCTTTATATTTGACCAGAGCACAATAATTGGGGTAGTGTTTGGGGAAAGCGTCTGTTCTGATTGCGTTGCTACGATACGAAGGTATTATCAATGAAAATGAATAGACAGGGGGATGTTGCGTGTTTCTAATAGGATCAATAGCCCCACCTTTTGTAGCCTATTTTACAAGAATTAGGAAATGATAGGGTGAAAATGAATTTGATTACATTGTATGTTATTTATAGGTTCTTTTACATGTTTTTTAACGAAGACGTAGAAATAGGTTTAGGTTCCACTCGCATTAACCTTATTAGTGGGATATAACTATATCGCGATAACCAACGTGTAAACATCTTTCAAGTATTGTGTAATATTATTAATAAACTGCGTTATTCTGTTTATAAACAATATTATTTAATTACGGTTATCGTGTATGTACATATTGAAAATGTGATGAATATATATACATACGAGTATGTATATTAGAAAAGAACTTCTCCTATGAAATATGTGAACTTAATATTTTTTCTTGGAAAACCTACAGACGATAAATTTTGTTTTACAGTTTCTTGTATGTTCCTCTCTTTAATTAATCAGTGTTGAAAAGAGACGACTCTAACTTAAGGTTCTTGTATGTGAGTAAGTAAGCGAACACTACATAGGCGGTAGTAATTAGATGCTTAGTGCGATAAACACAGCACCCCATGAAAGGTTCACTAGTTCGCAGTGTAACTTGGTGCATTACCACCGCAATTTGTATTCTTGCAAAAAAACGAATAAGCTAAGAACGAGCTGTCTTTAAGCTCGTTGTGACCTATTTTATATTTTTTGCAACTTTTTGGCGAACCTACTTTAATATAAATTACAGGTCTAAAGTCACGTTATGGCGTTTGAACTGAAATCTTATCGATATTTGTTTTACGAAGTGAAAAATAAACGAAAGTCCAAAAAAAGAGTTACATTTCAGGTTATCCAGTCTTACTAGTGTTACATTTTTATAATTTTTATGGTTTTTCTAAAGGCTGCGTTCAGAATGTTCTTTAATTTCTAACATTTTCCAGTTGCCTTCGAGGGAAGGTTTGACGACGCCGCGGAGCGCTCGTGCTCCGATCGGTCGAAGACCAACGGGTACGCTCCCACATCAGCGCTTGAAGAAGGAAGTATGCATAAAATATATTTTTTAACTTCGAACATAATTAATTATAATTATTGAAGACGTTTTCATTTGAAGAATCCCGATTTAAAAAATGTGCTATGAACCTGTTTTTTTTTAATAACTATTATGCTTAGGAGCATTCGTCTTTTTATACATTAAATGTTACATATCTCAGTAGTTTCACAATAAGATAAGTCACAATAAAAAAAGATTATGACATTCTGTTTTATTTAGAAATCTCCGGAAAGTTCACCTGAGATGGATTCTCCTGTTGGAAGTGTGAGTAGTGACCTACGACGGCAGAATGAAGAGCTACGAGCGCGCCTTGCGGGTGAAAGCGCTGACCACAAGCGCAGGCTGGACGCTTATCGCCGTGCTCAGCAGGGTCAAGCAGCTTTAGTGTCAAGGTTGCAAGCCAAGGTATGATAAAATATTTAGCTTTACGAGGATTTCTAAGTAAGAAATAGATTTACTTTATTCAGCCTGAATAGTATTAGTTACAGAAGCCAATATTTTATTAAACGTTTGACAAGAATGTTATGTCACTGTCATGTGTCAGTAAACTGTATACAAAATGAAAACATTGCTTTTGATTTTTTACACGCGGATTTTTATGTAATACTTGTAAAACTCCCCCCAGGTACTCCAATACAAGCAGCGATGCACAGAACTAGAGAACCAGATGACAGAGGCAACGCCTCGAAGTGAGCCATCGTACCGGCAACCTACAAAGAGTATTGCACTCCCTCCGCCTATAGCTTCAACATCCACAGACAGCCACAGAGATGAGCGCATCAATGATTTGGAAGCAGCATTACGTCGCCTGGATGAGGAAAAGCGAAAGTATGTAGTGGTACCATATTTTATTTTTGTTGAACAGCTTGTAATCTAAGAAAATCTGAAAAAAGTTCCCATGCAAGGTACTTTTGAAAATATTAGACTACAAAAGATGATGCTGCAAGTGAAATGTAATGATAGTTACAGTTTTGTCATATATCCAAAATTACTAAATTAATATATTTGTGAATACTTGCAATAAGTCGTAACTAGTAAAGCTAATCTATATGCTCGGCGGTATTATTCCCACAGGTGCGAAAAGTTGGTATCACAGAACAACTTACTTCGGGACCAGTTGGAGGAATCCTATCAGTTGAATGAAGCCCTCACTAATGATCTGCAGAAGCTCACCAATGATTGGGAGGCTCTGCGAGATGAGATGTCCATTAAGGAAGATGAATGGAAGGATGAAGAACAGGTCAATGAACTCGCTCTATGTATTAGAAAATGATAGTTTTTTTATCATGATATGAATGATCAATACAAGAATAAAGAATGTTACAATACTTTATGGTATTATATACTGATACATATTAATAATTGACATATAAAAGTAATATCTGATACTAAAGACTTGTTATAAAAATTACTGCTACTTTCTATATTTCTAGTTCAACGTAACTAAGCTGAATGTTTCTTGTTAAATAAGTTCTTATCAATCTGTGTCCATTAGGCTTTCAATGACTACTATTCAAGTGAACACAACCGTCTCCTGAGCCTCTGGCGTGAGGTTGTCTCCGTGAAGCGATTCTTCTCTGAAATGCAGAACAGCACCGAACGAGACCTGAACCGTATAAGGAACGACATGGAATCTGCTACTAGAGACCTTGTTGGAACGCTCAGCGGATATTCCATCAATGCTTATGCAGCTCAAAATTTGAAGGTATGGATTTTGTATCTACGTTTCTTTCAATCTGTCATCAATTCAGTCACATTGCAAGTATAAAACTGATCAGTCAGCAGGTAGTCTGGCTTGTTAACTAAAGATGGTATTGTTTGCAACGAATCAGGATTATTACCCACATTTTTTTTCCTGGGAAGAATTAAATAGCTACAACATAATCTGCGATCGTTTATTTGTTACATCTTGTAATGCACAATCACTTTTATTTCATATATATTTTTTTGTTATAAGGATAATAATAGTTGTATTGCCAATTGTAGCCCGATCACCAGCAGCAAAATTTACCAACGGCGACATCGAGTACCCCGAGCGCAACTGTGGAGGCGACGCGGGTGGAGTTGCGCGAGGCGACATCGCAACGGGATGCTGCGGTTGCGGAGTTGAGGGAGCGCGACACGCGTATACAGCGGTTGCTGGGAGAGTTGCAGGGATTGGTAAGTTTATCATCATTGTCAGTCCACTCCTGGACCTAGGCTTCCACCTGATGATCACCATTACTACAATCCTCTGTCTGCTGGCTTGTTTATGTGTGTCACATGATTGTCACAAGTTGCCGTTGCCACCCATAAACAAAGGAATAAACATTAAAAACTCGAACAGGACTGTAGCAGTGGCAGTGCTAATATCAATTAGTTATTAGATGGTTATTATTCAGAAATACCAGGACTGCAGGAATGGGTCTGTTAGTAAAATTAGTTCAGTTAGTACTGCTAATATGATTACAGTTAGCTATAGTTAGTTTTTGTCCCGTGGCTGGTCATAAGAGCCTTTAATATCCTTATAGTCTTTAATATACACATGGACCAGAAACCACAACTTTCAAACTGTAACACAGACTCCCGTAATAACTGTTTCAAGACAGAAATGGCTTTAGCGGTGGTACTTCTTCTTATAGGAATATTCCAACACAATATTTTAATTATGTTTTCCTAAACTTACCTTCACATATAGAGTGAAAATATTATAATGTTTGTATATTGTGCTTCATAAAGCTTTCACGAAATAAATGTTTGTAACTTTTATATGTATATATAAAATTAATTATAGCATGTCAATCCTCTCACATTTCAGCTCTAATAATACTTTATTCTTCTATTGTTAAAAATATTTATGTATTGGTCGAAATAAGATATATTACATGAGTTTTTAGCATAATTTAATAATTGTTCTACAGGAAGAGCGTTGCGAGTGTGCAGAGGCTCTCTGTTCTGAAGCTAATATAATGCGGTCTGCATTGGAAGAGGTGGCGCGAGCTCTCATACACGACTCCGAGACTGATGCCATGCCATCTCACATTCATCTGTCCGATAGGTTTGATTATGTTAAAAAGTCTGCCATTAAATTTTGATTAAAATTTAATTCATTTACTTTGGTGAGGTCATGGGTGTTGGTCAATGTTTTTCTAAGTTGTTTTACAAAATGAATGAAATTCTTGTATGTTTCCTTTGTATGAAATAACAAACAAAAATTGGAATAGATTAATCAAAATTGCCGCCATTCGCTTGATATAATGTATAACACTGTGTTGAAATATAGTAATGTTAAAATTTTAACTAATGCCATATATTTTTTTGTTACAGTCCTCTATTTTATTTTCCTATATATTGTTCCTACATATTATTTTCTTCCAGGTCACCAAAACGCGGGGCGCCCCAGGCGGGCAACGCGACGGCGTTCGCCGAAAGCACCATATCCGCCGTGCAGGCCGCTCTGCACAAGTACCAAATACAGATACACGAGCTGCAGGTAACAAGTGCCAATTATCACAATAAATGAAAACTAGCTTATGTTCTAGAATGAGTTCAATTGCATGTAATGGGTAACAACATTCAACACAATATGTTTAATTTACTTTATACTTTATACTTTCAGAGATCATCCTTATTTCTTTATGATGCAACATTTTCGATATTGTTTGACAGGTGAAACTTCAGAATACAAGGGAGCAGTTGATGTCGAGCAGAAAACATTGCGAAGCGGCTGATGCTAACTTGGTTTCTTTGGAGGCTAAGGTTAATGATTTGCAAGGTAAGAAAATTTGTTTTGTAATGGTTAAATTTTCATTAAATTAGATGCATTACATTGCAGTTACAGTAATAGAATACAGTACATTGCAATATTTTAAAAGTATGTCTGATAGTTCAAGATAAGCTTAAAACATGTCTAGGTATATAAAGGGTGGGCCTCGGAGTTTTGCGAATTTGAAATCGCCATAGCGTTGGAACGGGGGAGGCGAGAGGAGCGCGGGAAGT
>DVPR01001940.1:0-10152 GCA_018239345.1 Oxynetra stangelandi | reverse complement strand
TGCCTATTCACTCTAATTCGACCAATTTTCCACTGGTTTTTGCGTCTTTCAAATTATTTCATTCATTCATTTCATTGTAGACTTTGTTACATTTACGTGTAAAACAACCCAACGGCCCGCTTCCCAGATTTTTAATTGAACTCAGTTCCAATTGCATACAAATTGCAAGTTTTCTTTGCTTTTCTTGCGATTTAATTGCTAGTGGCTAGAACGAGTTCTTCTAATCTTTACTTAACGCTGTTAGCTTCGCGGCAAATTGTGTTTATGTAACTTGGTACCTACTCTGATATTCCAAGTAAGAACATAGTAGAATGAAAAGGACGCTGAAGGGGGAATTCGTTTTTAAGGCTTGCAATTAAAAAGCTCACAAATATGCAGGCCACCTCATGTTATCAAAAGTATCTAATATTCATTCAACGAATTCATTCGTCACTATCATTTTCATTTCTTTATGGTGTAAATATGTATGGTTTGCCGTGATTATTTAACATCTAATATGCGGTACTTTTTGAAGTATCGTTATCACACAAAAGTGAGCGTGCAATTTATCCTTATGCATTTATTATATAAGCTTTAAGTCAGTACATACATTTTAATATGTCGTATTTACATTACTCTTTTATATCATTAAAGCAGTTAACAAGTTCATTGTATCAACGGACATTCGTATCAATAATTCATTACTGAAAAACGACTGCAAATTCAGTTTTTGTGCTGTGAAAATTATTACGTACTGTGGATGCGCAGTAAATATTGCTGTTTCTGCACTGCACACTACTGTACTGTACTAATTAGCATTACCAGGAAGAGTTATTTCATTGTAAAATTTTCACGCAGACGAATCGTTCGTTGTTTTAATTAAAATTCAATTTATCCGGACTCTCGAACTCGTTAAATATTACTACATTATGACGTAAATAATGTAATGACTGCTGCTTTCGATTGTTTTCAGGAATAATTCTCGACTACGTAAATAGATCACTATTAAGAAAAATCTTGTACATTATTTAAATGTTTGTACATATTTTTTTTATATAAATGATATTTATTGTAATCAGTACAACAAGAAAAAATCTTTGAAACTGCATTATATGTCATATGCATTTATTCGGGTCAGAACCACTTGATCTAGGCGTGTTATGGTTACAATAGATTGATTTAACCCAAGATTCTATGTGATACAAAGCTGGATCTGCCAAACACCGTCGCCGCGAAGCAAGCAGATGGGGAAACCTTTGAGAATCAGATGAAAATTCGATAAAAGCCAGCTGCCTGTCAGATCTGTGCGAGCAAGCTCGCCGAGCATGCGAATTCAATTTTCTATCACCTTTCAAGGCGCTCCGAGCGTGTACTTCACAAGGAATTGCAATGAAAGTGTGATCGCACGCACGTACTTCGAAGCCTTCTAGCACCGCGGTTGTTGTACATTGGATGGTCTGAATGTACTAAATATACATGACACTTTAAATTTCAAACATTTGTAAATAATATTACATAAAGAGTTAATACGTCGATTGATGAATCCCTCAGTGTTTCTACTTTCAGATAGTATTTCAAAATGTATCATTATGTACTCGTAATTACTCAACTGGCTGAATACAAATTTAATATAAAATTTTAGCTCAGACGAGTATACTTAAGTACTGACAGATTAAAGTAAACTTTTAAAGCTCTTTTCAGAAACTACTAACCAGTCATTTAGATCGGTTTCTTAGAGAAAATAATACATGTAACATTATTCTGAGTATTATTTAATTACACTCTTATTTAATTCGAAACAAGTAGTAGATATGAATAGCATATATTGAATCGATAGTAGTAGCATAATAGCAGATATTAAAGATTTGAATACAAGATATTAAAGACATAACATAACATTAACATTTTCAATTGGGGCAAAATATTCTTTTTAACGCATAACGGCAACAAAATCAGCTACATTTATAATTAACGTGCGCAGAACGAAGTACATAGCTGCATGATTTAAGCTCATCACATCACTTGACGTCACCTCGCCGTTCTCTTTTGCTATGCAAACGCAGTTAAGACACCGCGCCTGCACCGCTGATTAGATTTGAAATTTTGATTAAGCCTCTTTATGATGATACAGAAAATTGTCTAAAACACTTTGATGCATAGAATTTCCATGTTTTAATTTGACCCATGATTCACCGATATCAACAAACGACCTCGAGGACAAGAAAGTCAATAGGAATACAAGTATCAGTTGATAAAAGAAGTGTGCGTTGTTAATAAGAATTAATCAGTGAGCTTTTATCGATAATAAGACTGTTTTGAGTTTGCACGGGAAGGACTGGACTGTACTAGAGAATTTTTTTTGAAGCAAGCACAGGCAAAATTGTGTCCTATAAAAGTTTTTGTATATTGAAGTTTTTATAAAAATAAATATTCTTTAATAAATTTCATGTTAGAACGAAGTTAGCTCTCTTAAGTTAGCCGGTACTCTCAACCGACTTGTTTCGAAGAACTGCAATTTAATTTTCTCCTTCCTTAGTTTTCATTTGCGCCGTATTTCCACCTTAACAGAGTTTGAAAGCATCATTTATCGTTCGAAACTAGGGTGTTGGAAATTCAAGGAGCCCTCGGGGAGCCATGGACTGGGTTGGCTAGTATGCGGTGTTCGTCCGGATAGTCAGTTAAGTGTTTTTTACGGAAATAAAATAGTGAATAGGACAAAGAGATTCATTCAAAACCCCCAACCAACCAACTATTAAAATTATTAAAATATAAATTACATAAATAACCCAATTATTAAAATATAAATTACATAAATATATGCTCAAAACAAAACGTTAAGAAAATTGTTTAAAAATTCATTCAATTTCAATTAATTTTACCGTTAAATAAAAATGGTATTAAGCCAACCAAAAAATTATTAAGCGGTGTATACATTATGGAAATATTTTGAACACAATTTTATTACAAGCTACGATTTCAGAATATTATTTTATTTATAAATATTATCAACACATGTGTTCACAATAATATGCGAATAAAGCTGCTGGCCTGATTAGTTATTTATAAATTGTTTGAAACTAAGGAGGGGAGTGAAATTACTAAGACTCCTTAATTTCATTCAAAGAGCCCTGAGGGAGCTATAGGTGCCCTGCAGTTGCGAATTAAACTTCGGAACAGCCAATGATTTGCGAAGTTCACAATATGTCGCTACGGTTGACGAAACATTTAAGGGCGCTTTGTTGATTAATTCGCCTCTCATTAGAATTTATAGACAGGTTCGTAGTCTGTCGTAAAATAAATTAATGTGCCCGAGTTCGCTCTCAATTATGTAACGTTTGGAATTGAAACAGTTAAAGCTTTCGAAAAATTATTCTAGTAATTGCCACCTATTACTACCTACGTTTCGTACTTAAGTTTTAATTAAGTGCTCAATTTCTTAAATCGAAAATGTATGACAATTAAATTTGATTGAATAAGAATACAATATTTTAATATTTCAATAAAAGTTATTTGTAAAAATAAATACACATATATTTACTTTTAAGAACCAATACAAAGCAATAACATTAAATAAGAAAAATGACAAACAATGCATTTATTATATACACTAGCCGCGAAAGATGCTCACCAAAACAGTGTATAGTACACAATCTTATATGTATACGTATGTACGTAAAAAGCATAAAAAGAAACGAAGTTTATATAAAGAATCATACAATAAAAGAATCAAATTAGGCGTAAAACGGAAAATCACGTAGCTTGCAAGACACATACAAAGAAAATGAATCAATGTTAAACTTAAGGGTATTGCAGCATCAAACGGTACCACGACAAGACGAGGGAAATGATTTAACAGAAGTTTCCTTTTGTTATCTTAATATAAGTGCGGGAGGGGAACAGTTGCCAAACCTGACGGTTCCCACACGGGCTCGAGCAAATATGGCCGCTTATTGAAAGCAAACACCATTAAATCTCGCTCCAGGCTTTATAGGGCCAGTCGTGTTTTTTACATCATACTCATAGATACTAGTGGAAATATTTTTTGACGCACATGATTTGTTGTGGAGAATATTATTTGACTAAATTTGTAAAAAGTGAATATTTTTCTGAACACTTTTTTTTAAAATGAGCTGATATAAAACGTTCTATAATTTCCACTGTTTTTAAGTAAATAAAAATAATAGGATCTATCATTTGATGAAAATAATATATATATATTTCAATATACTCCACTGTACTATACTGATGAATCTTCCTGTAGTGTAACCAGGCATGCAGGGGAACATTAAAATCACACAATTTGGTTTTCTTCTTGATTGTTAATTAAAACAAGAGAATGTACCCATTTGGGGAACGAAGAATAGCACGTAGGAAAGGCAATCACATGTTTAATATAGAGAAGATTGGTATTTGAGAATGTTAAAAAGGCGAAAGACTGGCGAGCGGGTGTGTTATTCATGCGATTCGATTGGATGCCACTTGACATCCTTGCCACAAGAGCGATAAGCGAATATACAAATTCTGAAATCGCTTTATTATATTATAAAGCTCCCCTGTGGTGTTAAAGAAGCACGCGTCATCGAAAATCCAATGAATCCATGACTTTGACAACGAGAAGTTTTAGTGAGGAAAGGAGCCTTGAAGATATTTAGACGTGCACAAGAAGAATTAAACATCATAACTTCTATCATTAACGTGATACTAACGACAATTTATTATTGGTTGGACATATTTTCAAATTATTAGTGCTGTAATTTGATTTGCTGCCATTCTACTGCTTGGTTTTCTTTGCATAAAATAGCTTTGTGAAAAATGTGGTATAATATTATTTATCGTTTAAAACGGCGCGATTGAATACTCACAATTATTTCAAACAATATTTAAGATTTATATATTACTCAATTAATACGAAACATTCACGTTTATATAACATATGAAAAATTAAATAGTTATATTATACTCGTATAGGTTTTTTATCATATCATTAATAAACCAAGTCACTTAGATATCATCGGGCTTTCATGTCAATGTTCAAGAAGCATGAGAATAAAGAATTTATCTCAACCGGTAGACTGATGAATGCACGGCAAAATCGACAGCACTCGAGGGAGACTCCGTTTCAACTTTACTGAGTTTTATATTATTTCTGCATCGCTGCTACCAGTACAGGTGTTCTGTCTCCAGTTCAATTGTGTTGTTTCAAGTAGGAAATATAGATTTTCGGATCTGCTCGCTTCCTTTTTCATTCTTCATTGTTTTTTTATGCCGCAGGTCAGCTAATAGACGACACACTTAATTCACTTATTTAATTAACACAATATTGTTAAACCGGGCTTAAACAACAACTGCAGAATCAATAACATAAATGTTATCGTTTTATATATAAATAAATTAGCATATCACCGAAAAAATATATTTATATGCATATCCACATTTATACGATGTTATGTTTTACACAAAGAATTCTAGAGATGAATTATAGATGCTTTAATTCAAAGATTGGAAAACTTTGGAGCACATTTTCGTATATAACTTGAAAGCATTGCACTGCACTCTGGGCGCAGAAATGTACTATATTCAGAACACGTTTATTTGTGTTAATGTATGGGTTTTGAGTGTGTGAAGTAAATACAATTTGTTATTGTTTTTACTAGATAAACAATAGAAATTCAACATTACTGTATAAGCATCTGTTCGAATGTAAAGTTCAATACTGCAAAACTGGCAACTAGCGATCCCGACACGCGATACAACGTCGCCCCGGGGACTGTCTGTTTCAAACCTTTCAACTAATTTCTACTTTTATGTCCTGCACCCGTGTCGGATGGACTCTTTTTATTTCAATTACGTTTCGGTTATAAGACTTCCTTCTTTGAACTGTGTAGGTCACAGTTTTGTACATTTCTCGTAGAATAAAAAAGTTTCATGAAAACCTTTTTTTATTTCTGTGCTTTTTCGATATGTATTAAACGACAAACATATACTGTATATTTTTAAAGTAAACCTAGTTCCGAGTGTACACAAAACTAATCAATAAAACTAGATGTATTTGCAATGATTTACTTATTCATTTATTGTTCTTTCCATACAAAGCCCGGCCATAACGCTCGAGTATTTCTTACCAGTCATCCGAGCACATAATGAAATATTAAGGTAGACTGTTGGGATATTCATGTGAGTAAAAAGGTTTCAGTACTTGATGGTGCTTTACGGGAATGTTATAACAATATGAAGAAGATCCGTTTGACACACAGATTGAGCCTGCCATACAGAGACCTAAGTTCGAATCTCGGTCGGGAAAATGAAATGTTGAACTCTAATATATGAATGGAATCTCGTCTCCGTTTCATTTAGGACACATTGTTTTGTATGCGTTGCGTTAAATTTAATGGCTGAAATCATCATGACAGCTCTCAATAGACTAGATACGTGTATATAACGTTTAAAAGAAATTACAA
This sequence comes from Oxynetra stangelandi, assembly GCA_018239345.1. Lineage (NCBI taxonomy): Eukaryota > Metazoa > Arthropoda > Insecta > Lepidoptera > Hesperiidae > Oxynetra > Oxynetra stangelandi. The sequence goes on along the minus strand of DVPR01001940.1, from coordinate 3,715 downwards.
TTCAGTGTCAACGTAAGTAAAAAAAAATCATCATTACTATAACAAATACGAAGGACGTCTCACCGATCTGTTCGCGTGAAAACCGTCATAAACCAGACAGTTTTCCTTCGACGGGCCTCCAGTGGCGCTCTCTGATGGCTCCAAGGGGAAACACCTGCTTGTACATCAACAGCTACCGATTGTTTGCTTCCCCTGTGATGTATCGCTCATAATGACAGCACTAAGGACTTCGAAAGCCAAAACATTTGTTTGGGAGAACAAACTGTAGATTTTTCGCCAATAAATCTACGCCAGGATATAGAGTACGTAGTGTTTTTTTAAAGATTTTTACTAGCTCAAGCAACATAACTAAACTTGGGACAATAGCAGGAAATCGATTAATGATTTAGTCGATAACGCAATAAATTTTTAAGAATTTTTTCAAGATTCTAATATTTCAACTCCGCTGTAATGTATGAGTTTATTGTTAATAGAAACAAACCGCCTGATAAAGTATTTTACATTTTTATATAATCAAAGCACGACTCGTGCTCAGGCGTTCCGATCTTAACTCCTTTATACTGGCTTAAATCGATTCTTGTTAACAATATGATATAGAAATAATATATTTTTCCTTTCAAATATCTACCAAATACTCGGTCACGCATGAGTGTAATATAAAATGTGGTACATCCATGAATCTTTTCGCAAACCGCTCAAGAAAAACTAGTTCCTGTAATACATTTTCCACCCCTGTTTCAATCTAATACCCACTTAGTGGAAACATTGGTAGCTCAACGCATTAGTTTATTAGGTGTGCAAGGGTAGATAGATCCATCACAGTCGCTTGCAATGGGGAGAGCTACGTATCCCGTTTTGACGCTATTTGCAGTTATCGCCCATGAACGGTACAAGTCTCTCACGATAAGCGGAAAGCCATTGCAATATGTAAATATAGTATAATGTAAAAAAAATCGAAATATTTCCATGTTATTATGGCATTCATGTCGATATAAAAGTACTTTTTTGGATCACAGCGCAGCAATTTCACCTAATTTTTTTAGTACTTTATCTGATCACTTTATCGTGATACTGGTACCCTTATATCAGGCAGTGGACGTCTAAAGGCGACTGGATGGGCGTATAGTGGATAGCGCTAGCCGTTTGTGACTTGATCTACACGTAAATGCATCCACAAGGGGACATGTCGAAGTCCCCAGCGGGCAACCACGGCGGCCACGATTTGTTTCTTTTCCCTACCGATTAAGATATTGTTCTGCGGTTTCGGTAATGTGCAGTGACGGAGCGTCGCTATTAAGTTGAGCTTTAAAATGCTGCTATAATTTTGTATAATGATATCGCTCATTGCTTTTATTTATGACAAAGTTATGAAGTGTCGGTAGTAGAAAACTTTTTAAATGCTTTAAATATAAATAAGTGACTAAATAAATAACTGTGTAATGGAATATGTGAAAGCAAATTTGATGCGCTTTTTATATGTCGTATTATCATAAAATTTGGCAATTGCATGTAACACTGATGCAACGAAATAGTATTATTGGACAAATCTAATCATTTTAAATAGGAGATAGGTACTTTAATGGGATAGTTATTAACAAACCTCGAGTTTGGGGTCATGAGGTTCTGGTGTTGGGACCCGGAGATGGTTAGTTGAACCATTGAATGGCGGGTAGATAACTATTTGAATCGAGGTTTTATTTCATTTGTTTTGATGAGTTCTATACTTAAGGGTAACGTTTTAGTACGTTACTTGAAAAAATAATTATACTTTAACAAGTATAATTATTTTTTTTGTATATAATTATTTTTTACTTATCGATAACCATTTAAAATTAAATTATTTCAAAATTATAAATTATCGTATTTTTAAACATACTTTAATTTATATTACCATACGCAGTGTTCATTGTCGACCGACGAGTACTGCTTAAGTGATTTGTTTTGTTTATATCCGGTAAGGGTTACAAACATGTACATCGCCGGATACGGGAAGAACAGGAATACACGAAAGGGTAACCAACAGCCCGTGCGGTAAGATCGTCTTCCATAAACAATTGCAATGGTGGCATCCATTACGAGGTCCCCGCAAATGTTCTTTTATCATAGCCCATAAATCCGTGTCTGTCGTAAATTGCATTAGCCATCAATCTCTAAACGGCGTTATGTAGTTACGCACCCTACGTCCGGGTGCGTTCACAGTGCGCGCGATTCGCGTGTTCAATCGAAATTGTAAGGGTTTAAAATTCTAAATTATCGTATCAGATTAAAGTTGATTGCTACTCTGATAGATTAAATTGGAACATTCCAAAATAATATGTTTATATTTTCCAGCAATGCTGAGCTAGAATTTGTATAATTGGAATGCGGTGAAAGTTTGTACTCTGTATTAAACTGTTTATTAACATTTTTACTGCTTTTTTATTATTTAGCTATAAACTTTTATTGTTTCATTCTCAAACACCACTATGGTATTCATAATTCATACACATTAATGCAGTACAGCATATTGATTACTTGTATACCTATTTACTACGGTTTCGTCTCGATAATGATTTTAACAAGCCGAATACTCAAAAATTTTATACGATTTATGAAATTCAATCAATCAATCGTACGGGGTCAAAACAATATCAATCATACCGGGTTTAATCATAGAGATATTTTGAATTTAGAACATTTGTAACAACGCTAGATAGAAGTGAGCCCACAACTTTCTCACCCCCGCTAAAGACACCCGATGTTTACGTAGTTATTACTCTTCGTTACAGAGTGATTTGTCATGAATACTTTAGCAATATTGTTTTTAGATTGAGAACATCGTTTGCTGCCGATCTGACTTGGGGCGGGCGCGAAACCCGATTACGAATAATTTAATTGGAGATCCACTTGGAGGAAATGGGCAGAATAATTATTACTTTGAACAGTAGGTAGGTATGTTTTGATGACACACAATCGAGTGTTTGTTGCAATTGTCAGTTTTTACTAGATGATTATTTGACTATGTGAACTATCGACCCAATTCGGCACTTACAAATTAATGCAGCTTTCAAAAGCTTGGTTAAACATATCGTGTTACAGCGTAAATCAAGTGTTATAATTTAAAAGATAAGAAAAGTTTATAACTATAATATGTCGTACGTTGTATATCGGTGTATGAAGTTTTTTTTTTCAATTATACTTTTCGCGCAATATTTTAAATACATGAATAAAATAAGCACCAAAATATAATTATTCAACACAAAAGATATATATATATAATTTCATAAACATTTTAAATTAAGAAAACATTATGCTTACTTATGTAAAAATAGAAAAAAATCTACCAAAGTCCTTGTACGAGTTTTTCAAGACGTAATCAAATCATAAGCGTTTTACACCTACCCACTGTCGGTAAACAGAAATAAAACTAAGCACCACTTCGGCCCGCACCATCACTTACCCACAAAACGGTCAAGCATTTCACACTAGAGGGCGCTAAACGCGTGCAACCTATCCTAATGCACTCAGTGTATATTGCGCGTTTATATCTCGCTCTCAGCCGCTCCATAAAGCAACCTCCCTCCGTGATTGTGAAGAGAAATTTAGTGCGGTTTTAAATTGACTCCCTCAGGATTGCCGAGCAATAACAGTAAGGGTATTTTAATAGTGATAGCATTAAAAGGTGGCGGTGTGCGAAATATATAATCGCGAACAATTTTTACATTTTTTATGCGGT
>DVPR01001939.1:0-10153 GCA_018239345.1 Oxynetra stangelandi | reverse complement strand
GATGGTAGGTACACCGCTGACATTGAGAGAAGAGTGAATGCAGGGAATAGCGTGAATGGGGCGTTGGGTAAGCTAACGGGCTCGTTTGGCTATACACAACGCAGTGCTTACTCCAACGCTACTATATGGAAACGAGAGCTGGATATGTAAGAAAGAGGATGAAAGCAATTTATTTATTTATTTATTTGAATAATATACTATATAATATGTAAGTATAAAGGTACTTATTAGAACCGATAGTTTATTATTCTTTGTATTGTATTATTGTATTTTTTACACACACACATACCTTCACAACACACACACACACACACACACTTAAATAAATATACCAATGTAAAGTCAGCGAGCCTAAGGTTATTTTACTATTGACTGAAATAGATCATAACACAACCAAGTGACAATTGATGCCGTCCACTGTGTCGCTTGCCAGGTAGCAGTGCTTTATATAACATTTAGACTGAGATTAATTGTCAAGGGGAAGTTAATTTATTTGAATGATGTCCATAATTATGTTTATTGTTTATTCTGCATACTTTAATTGTGCATAATGGCTCCACAAATTACAATTTTTTCTGAAACCTACAGCGCCTACCGCACCTTATTGCATACACGCATTATTACATGTAAGAAAATTAATCTAAAGCGTTATCATATTATAACATGAACTTAGTATAAACGTATTTATATAGTTATTAATATAGCCAGTGCGCATCATAATCCGTCCAAGTTTTACAAAATCTTGTATTACGCCAGACAGCGGTGTTGAATGTCGGGCGTTAGTTGAGACGAGCATTAATTGTTGGGGATCATGTTCTGACACATCTGACGTCCGCACCCTACGACCGCCGGTGACTGTGAACGAGAAACGATGCCAAACCATAATGTGTATTGTTATGCATCGTATTTTAAAATTATATTATATATAAAAGTTTAGATTTCAACCGCACTCTCCCGGTTCTTGGTTCTTCAGCAATGGCACCCCTCACACTACGAAGTTGTGTACGTTTTTTTAACACTACATACTATTCGCTCTAACAGTAAAGAAAAATATCTTGAAGAAACTTGCAGGCTTTAGATTTTTACATAAGGTTCTGTAGGGCGTGGAAAGTAAAAGTATCTGCAAGTACTGGTTTAGAAATATTTAGATAATTATACCTATACATACACATATATCCTACTAAAGTTGATGACTGACTTTTTCATATTATATTTAAAACAAATAGTGGAGCGTGACCTTCATAAAAAATAACGTAGCCAGACGTTTCGGATTACCGAAAACAAGTGTAATTTTTCAGGGCAGTGTCCGATGTCGAGCTTCAGACGAGAATCGTGATCAGCATTAATTGAAAGGGCTCAGGTTCTCCCACCCATTCCCTTCAAAGAACGTAACATTAGTACATTTAAAACTTACACCTTACAACCATACACAGCACTGTACATATTTTGTTTATGTAACAATATGAATAGCAGGTAATAATGACACTATAACTAAGTGATTTAAACTTTGAAAAACTATTGTGTGGGCAGTCCGGTCAGACTGCATGAAAATGTCCCACAGCGAGAATGACGCACGGTGTCGGCTGTCGTCACTAATTGATTTGATTCGATTTGAATTTAGAATAAATTATTAAGTGTGATCGGTTTGGCCACTAAGCTGGTTCGCTACCAATCCCCAATGGAGCAGCGTGGTTGAGTATGCTCCAGGCTTCCCGCATTAGCACGAGACACTTATGTCCACCTGTGAAACGTAAACCGCAGCTTTTTCTTATGTATTTTGATATGGAACGAATCATGTAAATGGAACTGTCTTTTTATTAACTTTTAAAACAATTTGAAGTAGGTCTTATATAAACTTAATTTACGTAAAAGTAAGCAATAATAATCATGAAACACCGTATAACATTGAAGTGAATATTATGATCCGCAAAGCCCGTTTTAAACGAACTACACAATGCCATCGGAATTTGGCAAGTGTTAATTCACCCTAAGGTCGATCCCAATTAATCTTAAGTACTTTAATATTAAGTACTAAAATAAAAGGTTTCGATACTAGCCAAACTATCCAATTAAAATAATATATAAAGGATACCTAAGTATCATCGAATTTTCGTATAACTACCGCAATATCGGACATTTCAAGTTATCAAACGTAATATTTTTCATGTCAATGATGAATCTCATTCCATCGTGTCGTTGACGCAACTTTGTATGCAGGCATATAACAGCTGTAATATTAACTCGTTTTAAAAAATATACATCGTCTACAATTATTGTTAAGTAGAGAGACGGGTCGAATTGCACGAAAACGAAGTGTCGGGCGGCTGGCGACGTGTCGGGTGGCCGTAGCAGTCGAGGCGCGGTAATTATAAGATCGTGTGCTGCCTAATTGAGTCACACAGAACATCACTACAAAGATATCTTAACAAATGACACACGGCCATTCAGTCATCAATTAGGCAAAGTCGTTTTATAATAAACTGACAAACTGCAACCGGACAACAAAAACTCTTGTTGACCAGACAAGTATTTGACCTTGATCGTAACCAAATCCACAACAGTCAAGTCACTGGTCCGACCCTTAGTCCTGCGCGGAACCAAAATAAGAAATAGAAAGTAAATGGATTTCATACAGGTAAATCTTGATTGTTAATACAAAACGCTAATTGAAAATGATGGCACATTGGGAGATGTAGTAATCATAGTATTCATAGAGACATCATACATGGCCATTTGATTCCAAACTGGACACAATGTATGTTATGGTGCGAATGATAAACTACAATAATGTAAATACAGATTTAAACAGATATACAGATATACATATTTATCCTTATACAGATTTTTGTTCCACCCAGACCCAGAACAAACGCTGTTACATTCTGTAAGTAAATCAAATATGTGTAAAATAAGATAACAATGACATTATGAAGCGTATTCGCAAGATGTAATATCGAATGGTAGAATCAGTACGTGTACGCAGTTGGGTCGGGTTGCTCGAAAACGAACGTCAGACCGACGGGCGCATGACGCGCGGTGTCGGGTGGCCGCGCCGGTCGAGACGCGCTAATTGTTAGGGAGAGTTGATTAAAACTTTTCTACATCCTCGTTACATACACATCTCGATTTCATTGTTACGATTGTGCTATCCCTTTTATTGTGTCCACGAAATATTCTAAAACAATTGTTAGCTACAAACTGTATGTTTTCGATATCATTTTTCAGCTCAATTTTTCTGTCTGTCTCTCTCTCTCTCTCTCTCAACAATTGCTTTGTGATTTTTTTACTATCCTTCAACTGTGCGATGTTTTTTTTATTAAGAGCAATATTACCTAAGTGTATGTCGATATTATTGAATAAATATCAGTCTCATAATTCACGTTCGGCTAGGGATCACATCCCAATATCAAAGAATTGTTGGCTTGGAAAATAAAATTTGACTGAAATTAGTTCAATCTATTGCACGGCATCGCTCTTAACTTTGTTTCATACATACATATTGTTTTACCAATTTTTCGCGAGGGTCAAAAGTACTAAGGATTTCCAATCACTACGATCCTAACAGCTACCTTTACCTTTATCTACTGGAACGAAAGTCGTCATACATTATTAAAGATCCTGTATTAAGATCCCAAAAAAAGATCAAATGAAAATTGAGAAGTTTTAATAGAAGAGCACGTATGTTGAAAAATCCATGATTTACATTTAAAATATGCGTTTTAAACAACAGCATGTATTGTGATACGCGTATCCGAAGGTGGCTGAAACATAATCAGGAAGGATACAAAATCCTCAACAATTTACCGCAACTTCAACTGACATCAATAAAGTACTTGCGAGCGAGCATAACTGTGTGTATTTTATGAAAATACTATTTAACACTGAACAAACACGATTATTGTGACTGGTTGTAAATATAAAAAATTATATTTTCGGTATAAAAATATTAGGTGTCAAGGGAGGCCAAGGCTGTCCTATCTCAACCAAATAGGTCGGGCTCTAGAAGATGGGGGAATCAAGAGCCTCCGAAACCGGCGACTATGAAGAGACTGATGAATTTAGCCGAAGCACGTCAGGTTTGCAAGGACAGATATGTTTGGCTTTTTGTGTTCTCTGCCTACTTCACTAGGGACCTGGCGTGACGGTTGTTTATTTATTTATTTATTTTATATAGTTTTCATCTATTTTGTAATTTAATATGTAAGGTACAAAACAGGGCGACTGTTACAGACATATAAATACTCACAATAATGTCCCAATAAATATACAATTACTTAACCCTTTTGAAAAGAATAAACTATGTTTTTCTTTTTCTTTTTTTCCTTTCTTAATCTTACTAGCATAACAAAGGCAAAAGATATTTATCTTCTGATTGATTTGTCAGTCCTTCGTGTAGCAACGAAGTAACAGATAGTTGATTTATTCAGATTGTTTATCGGCTAGCTAATAGTTAGCTACTTCTAAACGTGAAAAATGCAATTTTACTATGGGATTCAAACTTAATGCTACTGAACCTATTTTAATGAAATTTGAGTATCAGAAACGTTAAAATGTTACATAAAGATACGAGCTTCTTTATGTACGTTTTCTAATTACCTTTAAATTTACTTGAAAGTTTGTATTGCATAATATTTATTTAGTATTGTATAATATTCCACGCAAGCAAAGCCAGCGTGAAAGGCTAGTATTATAAACGTCTCTTTTCCTACACGATACGTCACCGCATTGATCTTTTGTTAAAACTTTAAAAGTGTATGAATAATTTTAAAAGTATGAACTATTCGGAAAAATAGTAATTTTTAATCATTCTCTTGGGATATCTCTACACACTGCCACCTGATGCCAAAGTGGGCACTTGGCCCTGTGGTATGTCAGTCAGACGACAGATAAATTACGTACACATATATAAATATATATACTTATAAAGATAGTTTTTTGTTTACACCCAGACAGAACAATTGCCTGTGCTGATAACAAAAATATTTTCCCCGGGTGGGAATCGAACCGACGAACTCCAGCTCGGCAGTCAGGTGCACAACCACTGCGCCAACGGATCAGTCAACATTTATGAAAGGTATATACAAAGAATAGATATAGATAGAACAAGTGTTAAACATTTTACATTGCACAAACATTGTGAGCACTACACCGAGGCCGGTTTCGGCTTACTCTAAAATTAACGCTTGGTGTCGGGCTTCTGTGATAATTAAACCGGCGCTCTGAACCGCGCTTCTCGGATTATGTAATTAAAAACATTTTTAATTACGCCCTGAAAAATAGTAATCGATACGCTAAAGCACCTGGAATTCCCACTGAAATATATATTTTTTCAGTAAATCTATGTATACATAATGTGTATTCAGCATAGTATATTTAGTTTGCTTTTAACGACATATTTTCTATATAAATGAAAATTGAACTGAAATAGAGGTGACATATTTTTTATATTTCAGATTGAGAAGCATATAGTTTAAACGCATTTTTTTTCATCTCAGCAACCGGAAATATAGTTCACGTAATATTATTGCTAGTGTTACTTGACGATCATAGTAGTTTGCACCCTCACAAGAGGAGGCCTCAATAAACAATCTGTCTCCCATTAGCTGTCCTTTATATCTTTTAGAAAATTGTTTTACAAAAATGTATGGGGACTAACTAATATTAACTATTACAATACTGATAAATATATATTAGACTAATGTTACTAAACATTCGAATTTGAATAAACTCGAATGGAAGCTTCGCAAATTTTATGTTTTCTCAACAATTGTATTTCTCTCCGTTTATCATATATAGTTTGTTTACCGAATAGAAATCCATTAATTCCTATTCCTGTAAACCAAGTCATAACTAATTAAGCAAATAAAATGACATTAACAGCCCATTTTCGTAGCGCTATTGGAGATCGCGGCAGTGCCCTCTTGTAACTGCTACGGCTCGCTCGCTACTGCCCATAAAAAGGAACTTTCACATTATGTTATAAATATAGAAGAACCAACTAATGTACATCGCAATATAGTCGGAAGCCCACTGCTAGACATAATGACGTATCGCGAAAAGGTTATGAGCCTCACCTTAGCGCAACCTACGGCTAGTCATTTTCAAACGAACACCAAATCATTTCATAGGTAATAATTTGGTACGAGCAATAAACAACGAGTGTCGGCTACTGGTGTCGAACTCGACATGAAACTGGAGAGTCCAGTGTCACCCGACACTGCGCTAAAAGCGGCCGGCCGAATGTCGCCCGACAAGCGTATTTCATTACGACACTACCCTTTAGTTCAGTTTATTGGACAATACCGTCGATATTACGACGTTGGTACATACATACATACGTAAAGCAACAAATTTCATGGAATCGTCTGGTATTGTCACAGAGTTTCAGGTATATATGATGTAGTAAGCGGATATTGTCAGTTATCCAAGTCGACGCTCAGGTGGGATACGACTGCTGTCGACCAAAACTGAACAAAGTATTCCTGATAGTGATACATATTGATATAAACGCATTTTCTTAATCTGACGCTAAATATACTGCTCCAAGCTTACTCAATTGTTTTCCAATAGAAAATTTAGCATGACAAAAGTACGTGTAAACATGAATTTATGAAAAAGCTTGTATTTTGAAACCACAGGCAAATGCCATAAATTATATGTATTATAGATCGTATGCCGACAACCAACCATATCAATAATCTCATCCAAAGTAAAAATCCCCATGTCATGAGTGAACAAGAAATAGAATTTATAAGCAAATATAATTCAAATAACGAAAAACATTGCACACTAGTGCCATCTATAAAACGAGTTTCTATCGTGTAAATAAAATTAAACCATGTTAGAATTATAGGTCATATTGTTATGTAGATAGATGTGAAATTGGAATCTTACGACATCGGACACTGTTCTAAAAGCCAGTTTTAAATGTCATCCAAGCGTCCGTTGCTTGGCAGCCCTAAGCTGTATTAATACAGCCATTGGTGTGCGGCGTTTTAAATCTTGCTATACTACCAAAACCAATAAATCTACATATTATTCTATTTTTTAATATTGGCAATTATTCTCAAATTCTGTATTCTTAAATAATGGCACGTAAAGTGCAGTTAAATGCCTATTGGAAAAACCATATCTATCTGTTAGTGATAAATCACCGATAATGCAGAGATTAAAACATTAACAGCGAAATTGAATAACTAAAATTAAATATATCAATTTTTTATACACCATACTATATTATTTCGTATCTCGTCTCGTCTAATGTAACCATAGCTTTTTCCACTCGTAAAAAGTACGGGTAATGTGAGAATCGAACGTCACTCGACACCGGGTTAAAAGTGTAAAACCGACCAGCCGAAATGTCGCCGGCCGGCCATATCGCATTACCGAACCAAAGGGTATTGGATGAATCATAAAATTAAATAGTTTCTTTTTTGTTTTCGAGACGACGCGCGACGCATCGCGTTCTATTAAGTATCTCTTAAAGGAATTTTATATCGAACGTAACAATATTTAATAGCAACTTTTTCTAATACATCTATTGTTTCGTTTTAATTTTGAGCAAAGTGGTAGCAAATTTTTTTATTATTGTTTTCTCTAATTATTATTCTTAATCTGTATTTATATTTAAATTCACAATGACTTTCAATAAATGAAAGTTAAAATCTATAAAAAATATAGTAATTCAGTTTGCAATATTTCACTGCTAGCGTATCGGCCAAAGACCAGTTATCGGGGTTTTTACAAAATAATAACACAAATGCAAAAGCATACAAATTGGCAGCTGGTAGAACCTGTATACGGTTCGCCCGGGGAAGTACCACCGCTGCACCAATTTCTGCCGTGAAGCAGTTGTTATTATAACAATCTGTGTTTCGGTCTGAAGGATGTGCGGTCCATGTGTGTACTGGAGGCGGCCATCTCAGTCCGCAAGGCTTATGATGGGCCAAGTAACGGTCAAATAATCCTGTTCGAAGTCGGCTTCAGATGTGTATGAGCTGCAGTGATCACTTGCGACCGCTGCATGCCCGTTCCCAGTGCCCATGCAGTCTCTTCACATGCATAAAAAATATATAATGTAATACAGTATACACATCTATATTATTATTTTAAAAAATAAAACTGTCACACACACAGATTATAACAAAAGCTCGTCAAATAACCGAATAATATCAACCAGTGTTGCACTTTTAAAAAAAGCGTAACTTAACCGGCATACGTTTACGTTTAAAATACTTTAAATTGCGAATTCGAATGTTTATTGTGTTTCCGAACTCTTTTAAAAATGTAACCGTAAACATAATAACATTTGGAGAATTAACTGCGGCCGTACGGATCGTATGGCCGCGTAACCGGAGAACCGTCTGTTTTTTCAACAACACACGATATTCGTAAATATAATAAAAGCAACATTTATGGCCAATGTTTATTTTACGTCCCCTTGATTTATGAACGTTCTGTGGATGTAGAATTGTATCTCACCGGCGTCTTCGCTGCTGTACTATTGTGTCTGAGGGCATATTGTTTGATAAATATGCGGATACTGGCTTCGTTAGGCTTTAGACTTTAGAATTGGCTTCAGAGAGAAATGAATGATGGATGAATCATAAGAAAATTGTTGGCATAAAAAATCGCTCTATATACAAAATAAGGCAAGCAAAATACGACGGACACAGTTTCGTTTATAAAATGCGAATTAATGGCAATACAAAATAACGCATTGCGCGATTTAGCTTGGACAAAACCACTGAGTATTTTCAAACTTATTCATTCTGTATTGCATACATAGGCTCTTTCGAAGGGGCAAAAAATGATTTATAGATAAGAAGTATCGTATTCGCAAAAAAGTGTAAATCTATATTAATAAGGCTCTCCTATCTCGCCTAAATAGGTCGGGCTGTAGAAAATGGGGGAGTCAAGAGCCTCCGAAACCGGCGTGTATGTATGAAGCGACTGATGAATGTATACGAAGCACGTCAGGTTTGCAAGGACAGATGTTTGGCACTCCGTGCCCTCTGCCTACCCCGCTAGGGACCTGGCGTGACGGTTATTTATTTATTTTTTTAATAATTTAAATAATCATTATCATATCATCAATTTAAATAATGATAATAATTATCATGCTTTCCGTCCTTAATATATGCAGAATATAATGGTGAAGTATCAGCCCAATGTACTGAAACCAAAGAATTTAAGCCAACTGGAGTATCAGAATTGGATTAATAATTTTAATGTTAGTATCAAATTAGAGAGAAAACGTTAACAAGATACTATTGACTATATCAAGTTTAGAGAAGAATAGAGCGGTAAGCAATCCTAAGACTAACGCACAGAAATCTAGAATCCGAGCTAGATTTATCAGCTCCCGACCCCGTATGTTGTAAAATTTTCAACTATGCGGTTTTGAACTTTATGCCTTTGCAATAAAACCGCTATAAGCCACACAGTTAAGATGGCGGACATTTGATACCTGATACGCTCACGCAAGCCTCCTGTGCCTGCGAGGTGGTGTTTATTCACCCCCTTTTGATAGATTAAACTGATGTATAGAAGTGATATTTAAGATAGTGAGTGATTATTTAAACTATAGTGGAAAGTAATATGAACGAAATGTAAGCGGAAATATACCAACATTGTATGCAAGTATTTAATAAAGTCCCCGTTGAACAATTTTCTGTACAATATTCTTTTTTATCTATTATCTTTTTTATCTATATTTATTAGTGAATAGATGCAAAATGCCTGTAAACTTGGCTGTATGCTGCACTGCTGGGCCTGAGTTTCGTCCTCAATTGCAGGCTACCTGGAGCTTATTGCATCACACTGCTCATTCGCCAGCTTTAATTGGCCTTTTTTTCTGAATACTTCTTATGAATATTTTTTTCACAAAAACACCAACCGCATCTGGGGTCTGGTAAACGGATTTGGCAAAAAAACATTAATTGCATATACCTCAAAATTACCATATTAAACATTTAATTATCTCACTTCGATAAGCATCATCTATTAAGCAATTTATTTACGTCTATTAAATCCCAATTGCTACAGTATTACGTATAGTATTTAAGTCGTGAATAAAAAATATAGGGTGGGCCTCGGAGTTTTGCGAATTTGAAATCGCCATAGCGTTGGAACGGGGGAGGGGAGAGGAGCG
>DVPR01001938.1:0-10154 GCA_018239345.1 Oxynetra stangelandi | reverse complement strand
CGAGATCTTACGGAGTGTCGTATGACGCATACATTACGAATGTCAAACCGTCTGGGACAAAGTAAACATCTAAAATAATGAGATGACCGATTCGACCGCGCGCTGTGACACAAGTGTTTCACTGAAATATGTATGTACGTATACATAGGTACGTTCATATATACCGAACAAAAAGTGACTCCGAACGTCTCTTAACAATAATTAATATTTCGTAAAGACTAAAATTACAGTGCAAATATTTGCTATTTAAAATATTGAAGTTTTTTAATGATGATGGGTATTTCTTTTTTTAATTTTGTTGCAAGATGTTGACTGAAAAAAAAACTTTGTACTGCAAATCATATACATAGGTATTTTTTTAAACTAAGCTTTATATTTTCTCCTGCAATAACATTGGATCAGAATGCGTGCATATTTTATACCTACATGCCTAAGTTTGCGTATGATTTCTGTCTTAGACAGAATTACAGAATCTACTTCCGAATAAACGATTTATCATGGACAACATATCATTGTCTTAAAACATCAATAAAAAACGAAATGAATATATAAATTGCTAAATTGTACTTGTGGTGCTTATTATTCTAGATATACACTGCGGGGTATTCTAGACATTCTATAAGAAAAGAAAAACTAGTTTCCTTTCGCAATTCCGGTACATAAAGTCTCGTTATAAAATCATACATTCAAGATGGCGTCACCGCACCCATTGCGTTCGGCGAAGTAAAGTGTGATTTTTGTAAACTATCGAATTACTTCACAAATTGTTTCCAACGCACCCTCCCAGAAATCAGTTACGCCTTTGTAAATAGGGCGTGATGTTATTGATAGCTGTATAAAAATTAATAATTTCGTTCAATCTTCACCAATATCAACTTATAATATGGAAAAACTGTAGACGAAATTGTTTATTATAAATTTTTACTATTTATTTAATCTTGAAGATCGAACGTATTACTGATTAGCAATATGACACCTTGGTGTACGGCTTCGCAATGTAACAGTCGAATTCGGTATTACTGGCTATTAATTTATAATTATAATCGTTTTATTTATAATATAATGGATCATCTTACGAAGTGATCATTATTTTTATTTACCACAATTAGATTTAACACTTTTATTATGTACGTGGATTACAATTAGTTATAATAAATGTTTGGCAAAATATTTGTAAATTACATTACGTAATTTTTAGAGATTATAATTCATGATTATGTGGGCAGGTATTATAACAATTAATGTCTTAGAAGGCTCTGATCATCAAAATTTTAGCGAATAAAAAAAAATGCAAAAAAATATAACAATATGGTAACTAAAAAATATAATGTTATTATTATTATGATAATCATTGAGCTGAAAGATGTATTTGATATACTAAGTATTACACAAACCAAAAGTGGTATTGTTAACTTTAGGCATATCATATAGTATAAAACTTTCTATTTAAAATAAAAAAAATATTATAAATGGTAAATGCTAATTTCTTTTATTTGTATGACAATAAACATATCCACAAGAAACGAAAAGTTTCATTGTAATTACGTGATAAAAATGTCACGACAAAACAAATTTCAACACGAACAACATGTACAGTGTATCCCTAGAAACAATTTCACATATGTACGTCCAAAATCCTCTTACGAGGCACCAAAATGTGATCTCCGAAATTGGTCCGCGACCGCCGTTGGCCAGATGCGAGGGCTATTTTAAACTCATAATAACCGTTGTCGACACGTGCGTGACGACCATTACCACATATTACAAAAAAATTGAGGAAAACAATAAAACGATGCCGGGGAATATCGGGGACATCAAAGTGGACGCGGTTTAAACTTGATTTTCGAATGTTATTCAAGCATTCGCTTTGTTTTTAATTTGTTAAAGAACAAACAGGGATACTGATATATTGGAAGGACTAATAATATCCTGGGACATCTCAACACAGGGCCATCTAACGTGTATAGTTTAATACACATACTAAGAAATATTTACTTATAGATATATTGTTTACACCCAGATACAAAACTAATACTTCTGCTCATCGCACAAATATTTGTTTTGGGTAGGAGCAGAACCGACAACCGCCGTTCACTAACCACTGCACCAACGGCCAGTCAAATGGGTAGTCATAATTGTTTTGAATTTTTCTCTAGCAACGATGTATATTCATTAGTTTTATTTCAATAATATCAAAATAAGCAAATAATTTTTACTAACCATTTATTTTGCTAGTATTAAGTTGCAATTTGAAATTGTATATAATAAATATATGTATTCAATAACAGTAGAAAAAAAATTCGAAATCCACTGTCAAACATATTTTATACGCATGAGGCGTTGCTCGAGGCAGAGCGATCTATCATAGAATAAATCTATGATATATTTACACACAGTGAATGCATTATCAGTATTCCTAAATCAGCTATCAGCGGACTCTTTTCACTAAAAGGGTGAAGCTCACTATAGAAAAGGTTGACCCTTCATAAAGACTTATCACCTCATATACAAAATATGGTTGTACTAATCCAAAATGTTGCAGCCGATAAGCAATTTTAGGCCCCTACATTAGAGCACAATTTTCACTCAACTCCTAAGATGGGATCTGTTCGGAGTTAGCGGTAGTTTTTTCTCAACAATCTCTTCTCGGACTTAACTTACGTTATCTCTCCCACGAACGTCGCAAGGAATAGAACCCGCACATACATAATAAGGACGATATTTCTAAAGAAATTTAAATTTGCCCGCAAAGGTCCCGAGATAGGATTAAAGATTGGGTTTCGAGATGGCCCTTTGTGGCCGACCCTTAAGAAAACATGTCTTGATATGGAAATATCTTGGACGGGACTCAGGGAATCATTTGCGGGGGCGATCAAGAGAACGGTCTATGAATCCGTAATTAGACCGCGAGCGCTAGTAGGGATTTATCTAAAAATCTGTCCCAGAGAAACTCTTTTGTGGTAACGTTTATTTTGCACGAGCGGGCGAGTATAAAGCATCATTGTTTAGTCTTTGCTGACCGATCTTTTACGATGCGGTAGACCGTACACGTTCAAGTTTAAAACGATAATTTTTATCAGTGAACACCGAGAGAAGGGTGGCTCGCAATCGATATGGGTATCCCTTTACCGTGTCGTTGTCATTATGCACAGGGCTGCAGACGTTGCATCAAAATATAAATTCATCATTTTGTACATATTCTGTAGACTAATGCTATTGCGTGTTACTAAAACATCTCCTACTGGCGTTTTATGAGTGACAATTCTAAGTTCTATAATCTTGTTAAGAATTTGTAAATCTGATCTGTTATCTGATGGAATTAAATAAATCTATGCACAACAAATATTTAATATTGCCTTCCTAGCACGCACAGAACACCTAGCTGGCTCGACAATCCTTCATTAATTTGTAAACCAAACAAAATAGAACAAACACTGGACGCACGGTACACTTGATCCAATATTTATTTTGATACAAGTAAATGACGACCATCGCTTCTCGAGCGTTTTGTGATGGAAATAACAGAAGCGAAAACACCTTTCGGTAACAATGTAGTACACACGTATAGCTTTTGTTTGTTAATGTATCTACAGTAGCTAAATAAAACAAAAAAATACTTAGAAATAACCAACGCTTGTATTGCATTTGCGTTCCTCACGTATCACGTTCACGAGTGTTAAAGCGCATTTGTAATATCAAGACGGGTATTAGTTTCATAGTTATTATAAATAGTAACCATACGGTTAAAGGACACGCGAGAGGCGCGAGGCAATCTTCCCCTCGCATTGCACACGGAAAAGGCAAGACGTCACATCCAAAATTAAAAGCCACTTATTTAAAACCCCACCACCACTTAGACACCTTCCCGACTATACAAAAACTAAAAATATCGTCAACTATTGTGTTACGCTGAAAGAAGTTCCGTAGGTCACGGCGAACACATGGGCATGTAAAACGTGCCAGGAGCATGCCAAACATTTTTTATCTATGAAAAAATTATAAAAGACCGCTTCTGACAATGGGAGCTTAGTAGCATCTTTGACAATTATAATATCAATCGGCTATGTATGGAGAGACGTTACCGTCACCGAACGATCCTTCGACATTGGACTTTATACAAACGGCAGAACTGCTGAATATTCAATGACCGGTGCACGAGACTTTACCTCTTTTGTCAGTTGTATGGTCATGGTTAACATAAGGGTCATCACAAAAGGCGCAAGATAACAATGCGCGCACGTCAATCGTGCGCTCATGCAAAATAATTTTTTTCTTCCAAAACATCCCCTTTATCTGTTCATAGAGAGATGGGGTTAATTAATATGTACAAAATAATACAATTAAAATTAAGATCCGTTTTTTTTAAGTTGGCACGAGGTCGGAATTCAACTGTCACTATGAGAATTATACCTTTATTGTGACAATAAGCCGGAGTTTAGTAGATTTATAGATGGGAGTGCTTTGTTTTTTGTTTATCAATTGAATATAATATTATGATATTCTATTGCAACGGGACCCTCATGTGATATTGAATGTAGCGGGTATGACAGCTCAGTTGAAGGGGTTAATATGAACGTACAGGATAAACTCAATAATCTGAAACAACTGGTGTTGAAGCCAAACCTGCAATTGACGTTTAGACGATAGCGCAATCTTATTGTGTGGCAATGCAATAATATCTGTAGCGAAAAATAAAAGTATCATTTACTGTTGTTGCAATGTTGTTCTCAGGGGAAAATAGTTTTGACTAAGAGTTCGTATTTCTCTCTCTCTCTATCAACTGTGAATATTTTCGTTGGTAATTTTGTGTAAACTGTTCCGACCGCTTAAGCTCCTTGTTGTACAAAGCGGTTGACAAAATGCGGGTTGGAAATTTTGAACGGTGCACAATTTTCGGGTTTAAGAAAGCTTTTGTTGTGCAACGGTTTAATACAAAAGTGTCAAATGACGGCACATCTGCTCGCACAAAGGGTTACGCTCTCGGATAGATTATTTTTCGAACCACCCCCGCAAGATCGGTCGCTTATACAGATGTTCCGAATTCTACGACTTGGACCGGCTTTAAAGTTTAATTATATATTGAAACCGTATTACCGTTAGGATTTTCATTATATTGTCAGAACAGGTAAGATCCAATTTTTAAGTGAATGTATTAGATGATCGTTATGAATCAATATATATATATATATATATATATATATAACTTTATTAATTTAGTTTTTAATTCTAGGACTTGGAACATATACCGAAATTTGGAAATACATTTGGATTATACTGTGTGTATGTAACACCCTATAATAAAATTTCTTTGTGTACTGACGTGATTAAGCCACGATCCGAAATGTATGGCCGAATCATGACGTAAGCATTCCACGAACGGCGTCCAGCATTGTTGTTGTGCAACATCTTGCACGTTATAGGACAAAAGAGACAAAGCTAAGCGATAAAATTGTCTCCAAAGATCAAATCCTTTGAGCCCGTCAACGGATTGTAACAATCATTAATAAAGCACTAAATACTAGACAGAAAAAGGAAGATGACGCAGACGTTTGAAACGAAATCTTTTCTAAATTTGGTACGGGCGTGAAAACGTATAGATGTGTTGGTAACAAAGCATTATGTTTTTCTTCGGATCAGTCTCGTGTGTGCACTAATGGAGAATATTTGACAAAAAGAAAGCAGAGCGCAATGGCATTATTTAAAGGATACCTATATCCGGCAGTGAACTCAGAAACGCTGTTGATGACGGTGATGATGATGTAAAAATTATCTAACAAACACTTACCGCTATGCATGGTATTAGATTCGGCGTCTGCCACTTCAGTCCTTGACTTCTTTGGGTGTTCGGGTGACTCGGACGTGTCCATGTGTTCTTGTTTTATCTTAGGTTTGATATCTTCATCAGGGGAACTTGAAGGCATTGGTGACGTAGATGCCCTTCTCTTTGGCGTTGATACTTCGGCTTCTACATCTATTAAACAATAATATTGCTCAAATATTGGTGGCACAACACTCGACACTTTGTATTTAAGATGATGTACATTTATTGATGGAATATTGCTTCAAATGAATTCAATATAACATATATTTTACGAATAAACCAAAATGTTATAGTCCATTAACCTTTTTCCTTTCAGTCTATGTTCTAACTTATTAAATGCTTACCTTCCAATAACCTTTTCGGAGTACTCGATGCACCTCCATCTTCTAAAAGATCGGGATGAGCTATCGAAGGGCTAGCGAGGGGTGGAGTATGCACCCTGCTGCTAGGTGGTCTTCTAGCAGTTAAAAGGGATGGTCTTCTGCCACTTGAATTGGCGCTAGCGACCTGACTAGGCCTCGAGCCATCTTCCGGGTCAGAATTTGGTCCTGGCGAAACGAAGAATAAATATAAATTCAATTTTTAAATAAAATGTCACATGCAGGTGAAATTGTTAATGTTAATAATTTCTTAAATAAATATATCAGTAAACAAGCGACAACTTATTTCAACCGTTTCATTATTTTAAAGTAATCACATTAAAAACCGTGTGCAAGTGACAGATACATACAAATGAAAGTAGGAAATTTTTTACAACTATGAAATCAACCCAAAATTAGGGAGATTATAAAACACAGAATCTCTGTAGTACTTACCAGCGCTATAGCAGTGATAGGATGTAAGGTCTTTGTCGCAAGACGACACCTTGTGCTGGATGAAGCGGACGATATCAGCGAGAGCGAACGCCCGGCGACAGGCCCCGCAGGTGAGGGTGTCGGCGGGGACGCCGGGCGTCGGTGAGCCCCCGCCTTCTGCCGCGCTGTCCGCATCCGCTGAGGGTAATGGAGAATATAAAAAAGGGCTAGCTTATGCACAGAAGAAATATCATTTTCAGCTACTATTCGTGTATAATCGTATTGGAATATATGGAAAGCTCTTTTCAGGTTTCACCGTAAAACAATCACATATTTAATTTGTTGGCGCTAAGCACCAGTGCTTGTTTTAAAAAGCTAATACTTTAAAGGACAAAATATATCGGGTTAAATAGTATTAATCGATACTCGTTATTGCTAGGCTATGATATAGTTTAAATCAACAATATTTAATAGTTGTAGAAAATTCCGTTACACTCAAAACAAAAGAAAAAAAACAAATTACACACACGCAAATCCACCTTTCGCTGACTCGTTATATTTGAACAGATGATAAATTGTACAGTCAAAAAAGTTATTTACCGCCGCCGTGGCATTACAAAGCTTGAGAGAGATGAAATTGAACGCCAATTATTTAAACGACTTAGTGTGGATGACATGTGGACACTGAACCCTTTATAAGTTGCATTTAATTATATGTATAGAAAGCCAAAGTAGTCACGGTTTTGAGGTGTCAGTTGTGGGGATTGACCACTTATTTTTGAATGCAAAGGATGTAATGACAGTCTTCGCTTATGGTCCGCTTATGGCAAGGGTTATTACGCGTTATTGTTAAGACTGGAAAGTTAATTGCCTGGGCACAGTTGTTGTCATAACATATTTTATCGTTTTTTAACTCTTAAATAATTCGGTTCGGCTCAAAACGGTGTTTATTGGCCTGAGTCAATTGACACTTTTATAGACAAAGAATCAGTAGACGCTTTTGTGCCCAATTCATTACGTTTAGCTAGTTCTGAATTCTGGTAATTTGAGCATTATATACATGTTGGGTATCTTTCTGTAAATCTAGATTTTTCTTCCCTTTTATCCTAATATGCTAGGTAAAATAAAAATATGTAGCTCAACAGTTTTTGAAATGAATGTATAAAACATGAAAAAAAACGATCGAATTGACGCCATTTGTAATCTCACATGCCGTGC
Organism: Oxynetra stangelandi; assembly: GCA_018239345.1. Taxonomy (NCBI): domain Eukaryota; kingdom Metazoa; phylum Arthropoda; class Insecta; order Lepidoptera; family Hesperiidae; genus Oxynetra; species Oxynetra stangelandi. The sequence continues at coordinate 2,321 of DVPR01001938.1, read as the reverse complement.
ATTAAAAACGGGGCTTATGTTATAATTTGCTCCGTTATATACGAGGCATGTACACTCCGTTAATTGCCCAATAAATAAAGGCGACACGGCATCGACGCCTAAGAATTATAAAGGCGCTTTCATATTCAAGCGGCGCACAATTGGCCGGCACATCAAAGACGTTCGCGAGCTAATTTCGCATAAGTACTATGCAGACGCCCTTACATTCCGTACGCTCTTATTATTATTATTTTTCCTTCAATCTCTTTGTGAGGAAAAGTAGGCCGTACTTTCTTGAATGTACACAGGGGTCGATTGTAACCGGAGTATTAAATTAATATAGCAAAAACTACATGGTTCGATCGCTTTGTTTACCGTGTCCTATGTGTTTGTTTAGGGGGTTTGTTATGTAAATGTTGCGTGTTATTTTACAGATTTATTTGGGCGACGGCGATGGCTCGTGGCAAATGGTCTCGTTTTTTAATCGCTTCCTGAAGGAAGTTTGAATGCGCTGTGTTTTATTTCCGACTTGATCCAGGGTTGTTTGAATTGTAATGTAACTAATTGATATTTACAAAAAATATTAATTTAAGCAGACGACACATTTATTTACACAACATAACTTTTGAATCGGTTTTTTTTGCTATCATTTATTTATTATACTCTGTGATAATGAACTATAACAGTTAGGAATAATTGGTAGAGCAAACATAACAACAACAATTATCGTTAATTGGACTAATTGAGATTGGTAGTCTTAATCCTATAGAAGTGTTTCAGGTTAGTCGCAGATGTTCATAGAACACATAGGACCTACATATGTCTGCTAATTCACTACTTTACACACAAAGAAAAACAAATCGCCTAATATATTTACCATCACCACCATTTAAGCCTATAGCAAGTCTGACACTGAAACTGCAGCAAGTAACCCATAAATCAACATCATACCAAAATTCCTTTGAACACAGCGAATCACCCGAACCACACGGAACCCTATTGGCGTTTAGGTTTACGGTAACTCGATATCGAGAGCAAAGTATCGAACAAATAGCAGGTACTAACCACGCCCTCCGCTCGTCACTGGACAGTGGTCAGCCTACACATGCGCCGTGCGATATTTTCCACGGCTACACACTGATTTATTGGGAGCGGCCCGCTTTTCAAAGGGATGACGTTCGATACCTATCTATGCCCGCTTATTGTACGATTGTCGATGTCTATACTAAGCCGGTAGGTACATACAATACGAAACAATAATTGTATTTATTTACACGAGTCCACATCTTGATTGATTAGTGGTATAACTTTCAAGACATTGTCTTTAAGATGTTTATATTGTTAGCCCGCAATAGAAGTATTATAACATTTTAAAGTCTAATAGTCCAATTTTAAATTGATTTACAATATAATCATCTATGTTATGATTTGCCGAAAATATATTACAAATACTTATTTAATGGTAAACAGTGTGTTGACTTCCTTAAATTCAAGTTGTTATTTTGTTTACTTATTCAAATATATATACATATGTATATAATCATGATTAACGTTATGTTATTCTTCAGAACATGTTTGAACTTTAAAAAGTACAAGTGTTAGTCCACATGGGTACAAAGTGGCGTCGTCTAAACATTAGCCGTGATTTATTGAAAAGTTATGTCTAGCCAGGCTTCTAACGCCTCAGGTGACGGCCAGGGGAGCCACCCTAGTGCTGTCAAAAGTTTAAATTAGCTCGTTACGACACGGTGCGGCGTCCCAGTTGAATTTGTGCTTTGTTTTTTCAACTCGGAAAAGGTCACCACACGTGCGACGAGATTTACTTGTGTGTTAAAGAGAACTTTAGAGTCGAATGTCAACATCGCATAAATTATTAATTACACTCCGTGCCGTCGCCGTCGGCGGGGAAGCTGCAGTTGTAACGCAGTGTTAATTTGTGAAACTTTCTACAGTACATTACAGTTACTGACGTTCAATGTTTGTTGTTTGGTATGTTTTTTGTTCCATTATACGGAATACGATTCTACTGATAGTTCTTTGGATATAACGCCGTCAATCGTGACAATCACAATGCCGTTTAGTGTGTATATAAACTTCTAGAAACATCCAGAACATTTCTGTTCGTGTTAACGCTACAATGTTGCTTTGAAAGTAATATACATACATACATATATGTTTCTAACAAATTCCCGACTTATGGATTGAATTGTGAAATTTTATAGAGAATTGTCACACGAATATATGTATCTACATATTATGTGTGACATTGATGTCGAAGATTGATCGCGATTCCATCCATCCATGTTCGAATCAAACGTGTTGGAACAAAAAAATATAACGTC
>DVPR01001937.1:0-10156 GCA_018239345.1 Oxynetra stangelandi | reverse complement strand
CACAACTTCAGCTATTTTATCGTTGCATTCTAGAACCCGGGTCTCTCAAAATAAAAAGGGTTAAGGCCACAGTCTGCCACGCGCGCCCACTGCGGTTTGTTGTAAATATAAATTAAAATTCCGAATGAAACCAACAACCGCTTCTACCTGCGCTCGCACTGTTCACTCTTCATCTACAGTTACTTTTCTAATGAGGTAAAATTTTAGACTTATAAGAACATAGGCTGCATTATATATGTGGACATCAAACGGCGTATGCCAATGTCTCGCCGGTATGCACCACCGTGTGTGTGTTATGCAATATCTGTGTCTGTGTGTCTGTATGTTGTAGTTATAATTGTGTCGTATATTATTTAAATGTTTCTTTTTTTTTAATTCTAAATTTATTCGTATCCCTACTACGTAGGCATAATTTGAAAAAATTACAAAAAATGCTTTTGATTTGGATTTGGAAAAAAGATCGAGTATTTTTTGTGACGCATGAATTGTATTGAATTGAATTGAAAAGTCGTACAATTGTAGTTGCATTTGGCTATCCGTTTGTGTGAACTAACCAGTTTTTTGACGTGAAGTATAATAATTTAAATTATAAAAATAAAAAAAGCAAAGGAAATTATCATTTCGGTTCTAATTATTATAAATTTTATACATTTCAATGCCATTTGAATAAAATAAGCTGCATTTATAATCAAGTGTTGTACTTTTCCTATAAATTCCATATTAGATATTTGAATTGTTGCCGTTATTTAATATTAAACCGAGGTAACGAGCTCATTCATATAAAGCATTTTGCTTGGCATCTCCGATACATGCGAAATTATTATTTAAAAAATAAGTAAAAATAAATTATGTTGCGATCCGACAACATATACAAAATCAAGATCTCGCGGTTCATATTACAGGCGGAATTATTGAACGGCGTCGACGAGAAGGAGGTGGAAATTATGCGGCAGTGTTCAATGGACCACAACGAAGTGTACTTCTTAACGAACGTACTGCTGTACCTGCTGGAGTTTGTGAAGGACAACACCGTGTACAAGCTGATTTTCCACGGTTTGAACGCGGCGGAGATTAAATATATCGAGTTCATAGTCACATGTGTGGACAACGACAGCTACATGAGCCTGCTGGACTTCGATGAGTGTTGGCAAGTGAACATCCTGTTCTACATCAAAATGTACAACGGCTACGCGCTTCGCACCAAAGTGTCCAACGAGCGTTTTGGGCAATCGTGAGTGTTTTTACTTTATATGTCGGTACCCTGTCCGGGATAATAAATATATTATTGTAGTTTGTTTATTATTTTTAATTATAGCTAATAATAATTGATATAAGGTTAAAGTGATTACTTACGCAAGAAACGTATTTATAATAGGAAGGTAGAATTACAAAAAATGAAAAAACAATCTCACAATTTTGTATCGCTCCCGTTTCAGGTTGTGCATAATTAAAGCGGCTCGGCCCGGCACATACGTTGTTCTGCCGGAAAACCTGGACAGCGATGTGAAAGACCAAATTCTGTGGAACCATCCGCCCCCCGTCCAGCTGTCGTATCACCACGATCCGTGGGTGCGTCCGCATGTAGTGAATCCCATATTGAACCCGCTCGTAATGATGGAGATCCAGACGGACGGGATGTGCCGCAGTCTGGCGTATTTGCGTCTCAAACTTTCGCACCCGCTATGCCGGGACCAGCGTTTTAAGGAGTTGTGCTGCTTAAATTTTAACCTGATGAACCTGGGTCTTAAGAGTAGCGAATTGAACGGCGCCCATGTGGACGAGTGCGGGGAGTCGACTGATCCTCCGATGAATTCCAATGAGCCGAGACCGAGCTTCATAAGACCCAATTTGATGACAGTTCAGTTCAATAGCGCGCCAGTACGTTTTGTGGAACCTCGTGGTTATCCGAGTAATCCTGTTGTACGACCTTTAATGAATCCTCACGTTATAAATTGTCCTCCAAATCGTAATGCGATTGGTCCACCTGGGATGAACGCCACTTGGATGAGGCCTCCTCTTGCTTCCCTCCCTTCCTCTCCCTTCAATGTAATGGGTTCTCCTTTATTTTATACTAATGCTATTGCGCGACCCTTAATGAATCCCGATTTAGCGAATTCAGGTTTAGGGAATCCAGGTTTAGTGAATCCAGGTTTAGTGAATCCAGGTTTAGTGAATCCAGGTTTAGTGAATCCAGGTTTAGTGAATCCAGGTTTAGTGAATCCTGGTTTAGTGAATCCAGGTTCATTGAATTCTGGTTTAGTGAATCCAGGTATAGTGCTTCCCGGTTTAATGCGTCCCGCTTTAGTGCGTCCCGGTTTAGTGCGTCCCGGTTTAGTGCGTCCCGGTTTAGTGGGTCCCGGTTTAGTGGGTCCCTGTTTAGTGGGTCCCGGTTTAGTGGGTCCCGGTTTAATGAGTCCTGGTTTAATGAGTCCCGGTTTAATGAGTCCTGGCTTGGTGCGTCCAGGTTTTGTTAGCCCCGGCTCAGTGAGCCCCGGGTTGATGAGGCCCGGATTAGGGAGTCCAGGATTAGTGAGTCCTGGATTAGTGAATCCCGGTGTAATGAGTCCTCCCAGTGATGCCAGGAGGTTCCCTTCAGCGAATCCCGTTGCACAGTTTCCTATTACATCTAATTTCAATGGAAATGGAAATTTCGAGAACAATATAAATCCGATTATATTATTGGGCGATTCGTACTTAGCACGCCAACGTAAGCAATTTGGTTCCAAGTACAATGACAAAGTATTGAATATAGTGAAATCGTTCTATCACTTTGCATTGACGGATACCTTTTTTGAGTTTAAGTTCCTCGGGCCTTTCGAAGCCAAGCAGTCCAAGGCCATATGCATATTTATAGCGCTGTTTGAGAATAACACAATGCTGTACGGCGACATGTATGAGGATCTGGAGTATCATATAATCTGCCATCGTCGTTCAGTTTCGACTCATTACATAATGAAGGACACCGTTGAGGAGAATTACGTGTGAGTACTTTGTTTAATGTAATTCAATCACCGAGTATTGGAGTAGTGTCTGCTTTATGGAGCATGAAAATAACTCCGATATCTTATTCCGATAACTTAAAAAAAAAAAAACTTATTTTTTTAATTAACTCATTTTTAAAATGTAAAAGCAAGCCTTTTTTCTCTCAGTTATTCATATCATATTACCATTATCGATCTGTTTTTATGAAGTTAATAAATAGCAATTTATCTTACTAATTTCAGAATCTACAAGGTGAGAGCTTGAAGTAACTGAAAGAGAACGATGATGTTTGTGCATGTCACTAAAGCTGAAACATTTTGGTGGAAGATGGTATGGTGTTGATAATTAAACATAATTTTGATTGTACGAGGATTACGATTATTTTGATTGTATGAATTTTAGGCATTTGTCTCACACAAGCTGTAGTACTTTCGAGATGTATACAAAAACCGAGTAATGTTGAAGCAACATACAAATATATGTAATGCAGTGTAGAATTAATGAATCAGTATTTCGCAATTCATTATTATAAATCATTGTATTATTTATTAATACATTAGTAGATTCAAGTAACTTTCCTCTCATTGTGTTCTCGACTTAAATTTTTCAGTATTCAAAAGTCATTCGGTAGTAGTATAAATATTACTGTCAAAAGCAATTCTTTCTAGTTCATTGTTAAGGTGACTACACGCGTGCCGTGTCAGTGTTGAATGGTATACGAAAGTTTTATCGTATGATCGTCACCGTAGCAATGTGATGACACCTTTAGTATCTGTACCACTGTAGATGAATTATGGAGTTGAATGTACTCCCTATTAGTACTTACTTGTTTTCTGGCATCCTTTACACTCGTTCAAATGCCTGCTTTGTAATGATTAGTATTAGAATATGATCTCAGTAACGAAATGTATTTAATTATCTGTAGTTGTAGTGATTGGATGTGATAAAATTAATTACTCAGTTAACTACTTTGGGATAAGATGGCAATGTGTGGAATTATCCCAAGATATTATTATAATTTAGGATAAGATAAGATAGGATAAGTGAAGATAATATATTTGTATATAAGATAATTTCAAAATTGCGGGATTACAGTAGGGAGATTTTCGATTGTTCTTTATTAGAAATTAAGAGATAAAAAAGTTAATTTACAACCGAATTGTTTGAATGAAGTGGTGAATAAGCACATTGCGACCCCGGTGAGTTCTATGAAATGTGATTTTAATGGAAGCAGCTTTAATAGCAGTGCTTTAGAAGTTCAAGCTCTCATTCTGGGTGGCTCGGTTCAAATCCTAGCATGGCAGGAAACCTGCACACCTTGGATCTTTCCATAGTGTTATCAAAGGTCGGTAAAATGTGCCAACTGAGACCAGGCCAGCATAACAGATTATGGCCTTAATACTTCTCATTCTGAGTGGAGATGCCCAGGCCAGCAGTGAAAAGTAGAAGAACTGAGGCTTGGAATGTGGCAAAATAATGATAATATTGCTATCAATGTATTTGTAACTGACTATCAGATAGTCAATTTTAATGTTGCAAGGCTGTTGTATAGAAAAGACATGCACTAGGCCTTGAAGTAACTGGGCATGGTAAAATTTGTGTAGTGTCTGTCCCCTTCAGTGGTTTTTGGTGAGAAGTTTATAGTAAATTTGTGTGCCGTGTATTTAACTGGAATGCTCATTGTTTAAATAGGTTTTTAGTAGGAAATGTAAGGTTCTACAGAGAAGCAATTCCTTTTGCTTGTCACTGTAGAAGACTGATTGGCGCGACTCGCCACAGTTTTTTTTTTAGTGTTAAAAATATTAATTAGTTTGTTTTGGAATGTGAAGATACTCGGTAATACAGGTACACAAAACTATGTAGGGACTTAGTATAATAGTTTTACAAGGATTTTTCTAGTAAGATACAAATAAATTGATGAATAGTTAAGTGTATGGGGGACTTTATAAGTTAAGGTCGGTATTTTAAGAACTTCAGATTGATGTGTTCGAAGTCCAGATTGATGTGTCAATGTGAATGTAGGTAAGCGTTAATGTATATACCTACATACGTAGTGTTGGTCCGCCTCATTATTGTATGTGGTGGTTTAAATGAAGTATTGTATACGATTTTTCGTATACGAATGTTCGTTTACCAAACGAAGAAAATATTTATTGATGTCACTGGGTATTTTCATGTTATTTACTCATATTATATAGACACAGTAGAGTAGAAGGCACGAAGTATGCTCTTAACAGTAGTGTCCAATGACGTTAAATGTATTTTTCTTCTTCATATTTAGTACTATATTGTAGTGTTTAAGAATACGATAACAATTATAGCTATACGTAGTGTTGTCATAAGATAGACTGTCACTTTCGTTCCGAAACTTTTTACAAAACGAATGTCAATCGTGGAACAGGGGTGTCGTGTAAGTTAACATGGAATGCATTAAAAAATACATGTGATGACCACCTTTATATGTAGGTGCATGAAACAACGTTCCATGATATTTTTCTCTTTTCTCTACTAAAATAAAAATATATAAAGTAAAACGTTTAGTTTTTTTATTCACTGCAACCAACCTGACAAGAGGAAGGGTGTTTCTCTACCAACCTGACAGGACGAAGGGTGACAAGAGGAAGAATATTTATTCGACAGTTGTTTCGCTAACACTGTCACTTGTCAACGTAACTGTCAATCAGTTAGGTTTCGGAATTATGATAAAATTAATTCGGTTAAAGACGTTCTCACTATAACGTTTTTTTTTGTCAACCGAGTAACAACTTTTAAAGGAAAATATTGTATTGGAATATAATTTAAGATTAATATTTCTTAACCATTGCTTATATATTTTTTAAATAAACTTATTCCTTAACTAATATAAACGCTCACAGCTTCACTCAATCAATAAAACCTCATTGTGCTTTGCAAATCCTGTTTTGCTTCAGAAGCAGGTTACAAATGGCAAGAAAAAATGATAAGTAGGTATAAATGAAACAAACTATGCGGATATTGCAAATATCAACATATTTATTATTATTTATATTATTTACAAATACATATCATGATGAAATGCGTGACTCAGTCTATACCTGCTAACCCTTCATTGCTATCAGCTGGTTCTACGTAAAACTTCAAAAAGTAAAAACTGCTCTAGTACATGGGACATAGGTATAAAAAAAAACCATATTTTCCTTTACATTTTGGAAGACAAATTCAAAATATGACAACCTTACCTCTTCTAATGAAAAATAATAAAAAACTGTGTAAAACTTTACAACGCCAATGTACAATTCACCGACGATATAAATATATTGATACATTAAACACGATACATTGATAGGTACTACATCCAAATACCGATAATCGAAAGCGATTCCACTTCCTTCTCAAATTACTCACCAAACCAGCAGTGAAGGGTTCCTTATTTAACATTCCATACTTCTAACACCTTATACTCCTTTTCTATATGTATTATATTAATAAAACCTGACTAATATATATTGAACATTAAAAGATATGTATAAAAACACATTTAAAAGAATCTCGATCATAAACAAACACGATGCGATACAAAATATACTTAAGTGTAAAAGACTGACACAAATAAAATACTAGTATTAGTACCGCCTGTGATAAATACGTCGGAGGCATGCGTACATTACGATGTCTCATTTCATCGCCGACTGGGCGCGGAGTGAGACTTTTTTACTTGCTCGATAACGAGCGACTCGCACTCGACAGTAAGCGCGCTGACGCACGTGATTGGTTGTTTGTAACTCTCTGATTATTGTCACCAGATGGCGTTGTTTCAGTTGCATACAATTTTTACTTTGCGTTATTATTTAACCAACCGTGAAGTAACCATTAATGAAACACTGAACGCAGACGACCGTTTCGATATGCCTTATGTATATGTATTACAATTTATTGTATCGTATTGAGCAATTAAAATATAATAATAAATACACAATCAAACGGTATAAAAAACGCTGCAGTAAAACTATTTGTAGCACAAATAAATGTTACTTCGTAACGTACATACAGCAACATACAGCTTGTCATTTCACGCTTAGGCAGTTTTCGCTCGACGCGATTTACGGTTGCATTCACTAGGAAGAAAATTAAAAAGCGCCTTTTTGGATAATCCCAGAGTATATTACATGTTTTAATTACAAACGCTAGTCAATTTTCCGATTGATTTATAATAAAAAATAAAATAAAATTGACGGTCCAGTTATCGAGATCAACTCCACATGCTATCCAACAGCTCAGACGATAGAAGCGATTGTTTAAAATAAAATATTTAAATTTTAAATAATAATGTTTCGATTTTATTAATTTATGTAACACCATTTCATGAAGGTACATTGCCTCACTTGAAAATTCTACACAATTACAATTGACTTTACGATATCCAATACAAAGTTATAATTAGAAATAGAAATACGATTCGCAGAAATACAACAATTTCCACTTCTAACAGTTACAATTAGGTACTTATTTATAGTAAAATTACTTTAATAGGATGAAACAAATTGACTAGGATGTTTAGGAGAGATTTTGATTTTGCTGGCGCTGAAATATAGATCCGGTTGACATTTAAGTCCAAAATAAAAAAAAAAAAATTTTTTTCATCTTACCATAAACAAGTACATCTTCTCATAGACAGCAACACATACACAGTCAGTCCCAAAAGCAGGAATGCAATTGTATTCGAGTTAAAAAGTGATTATGCCATAACGATATAAAGGGTTACTTACATGACTAATTTCTTAAATACATTTTTAAATTATGTCTGTGTAGAAGTCGGTGCGTCCGATTACGAACAAAATGGGGCGGAGTTTAACCGATCATTTAACATTTGTAAATACGCACGCAACAAAGCACAAAAAATCCGAGAGACTTGACTTGACTTTTTTCGGTAATCCTCAAGATAAATCGAATCGGTGCATTAAAAAAGGGTTCAATACTTGCAATAAGCTTACTGTGTTCAGCGACCTCCGGCTCCATATAATATAATAAAAGTTTTGTCGAGTATTTAAAATAAAATGGAGTATATGGAGTATATGGTTACGTGTTTGTAGATACACAAAAAAATAATGACACATCCTACCACTAAAATTGACCTAAAAATATGGCATAATGACCTATAATAATCAATGGAGTAAAATAATTTGTTTTTTTATTGAACTCATTACATTACTACGATTTACAAATAATGTGATAAACAAGGGCAGTCTATATGAATATAACTTAAAGGAGATATGGCAACACTACAATTAATTTTTTATTATATAATATCTAATAATGATAATTATTATAATTATAAATAATCTAAATAACCTATTATGATATATACTTACTTTCCACGAGGCTCTATAATTTTTTAAAAATCTTAATTCATTTCATGGCTAAAATGAAAACAATTCATATATTTATATAATATATATTTTAAACTGATGTCCGTTATTTTCGATAGAACGATGAACGGACGATCAATACGTGTATAATAAATAGCACTTTGACGATTTTTCTTCGATTCAAAGTGACGTTGTCAACGTACCATAAACGATCCTAATTTTTTTAAACGAAATTAGTGCAATGATACATATTGCTCATTCCACGCAAATGTTTACTTACATTATACTACCTGCAGCAATATTTCAAAACTCTGCTCATTGCGTATATTATTTTTTGACCATAATAATGTCCTTACTGTCACAATGAAAAACACCAAAAACTTATTTATTTAAAAAAAATCCTCGTGGAATATCACCGTTTTAATATTAAAAATAGAAGATAATTACAACCATGAAGACACCGGTACAACCTAGATATGTTCATCCGTTTTGCATCTTAAATGCACTTGCACTTTAATATGCATTCGTAACTTCAGCCTTAATAAAACACTACCTACTTCCGTTCTATCGTACATACAGTCTGCTCACCACAGAGAATAAATATTTTTAATGCTTATTTTTTTTTAAATTTTATTACTACATTAAGCGACCAGATCGATTGTCATTGAACTAATAAAATAATTAATCAAGCATCATGTATATATTGTAAACAGAATTATGTATACATATATAGTAATCATTATATTAATTCAGTACGATATGCTCGCATTTCTAGCGAACTCAAAATTTACGAGAAATTAATAAAAAATATACATACATTCGGTCGCATTGCATTGTATAGAAAATAAAATATATACGCATATCATATCAGTTCAATAAATATTCTTTAGTTTCAATGATGCCGGCTAAATACGCGGTCAGTCCTTATTGTATTATTGTTCAGTCACGTCAAATGAGAGTAGGTAAATAAAATTTTTAATCGAGATCAATTATTTCTATAGATAGCTACGAAGGATTCGGAATCGTCTAGACGCGTGTTATTGTTAAAAATTAAAATTTTTGTTAATTTAATGTTCTATGTCATTTCTATCAATGTCTATATTTAGTTCGCTGATCTCACCATCTATATAAATGCATAATTTAAAATCACAATTGTTACAATAACAATAATAATGATCAATGTAAAGTTTATTTGATAATAATTTGATGTATCTACGAAGATTTGGTAAAAAAAATATTTTTGGAACCGTTGGGGTCGATTACATACTAGAGCAGAATGGAAGCGCAGCGAAGCGTCAATCCAAAATTTAACATAGCATATTCACCCTTATAATCATGACATAAAGCACATATTCCAACAAAATGAAAATCAAAATGGTCGCTAGTCTTTCGTAATTCAGGCGCGAAATTGCGCGCCTTTTTGATCCCCATAGAAATATATGCATTACGCTTTAGAAATAAGGGTGAATTTGCTGTAAACTTTTAAATAGACGCACCGAATCTGCCGCTAGAATGAATCGATCCTCAGAAATTTGTTACATATATACGAATGTTATTGTCGTATAAAATTATTAATTTTTCATTTGCAATCAGTCATGTAACTTTGGTATTCATGTTACTTATTGGCAAGTAAATTAATTAAGAAGTGTGTTTGGAAAGTAAGCAGCCCTTTACCGTCCTGCCCTTAAGGTTTAGCGTTACTTATAGAACAGTAAAAGCAGTTACCAAGTGGATCATTATAGCGACTTCCGACCACGATAGCCCGAAGGGCGCACAAAGCCGAGGTACGACTATCAATAATTATGACATTCATTAAGTGTATCTATGTG